>JAAGEH010000413.1:1623848-1640782 GCA_011751065.1 Lasiurus cinereus | reverse complement strand
GAGAGAGAGAGAGAGAGAGAGAGAGAGAGAGAGAGAGAGAGAGAGAGAGTTGCCTCCTGCTCATGTCCTCACCAGGGCTCCAAGCTGAAATCTGGGTATGAGCCCTGAACGGGAATTGAACCCTCAGCCTTGTGGTACAAGGGACAATGTTCCAAGCAACTGAGCCACGCTGGCCAGGGCTGACTTTATTTTTTGTTTCTTCCAGATGTTTCTCCTCCTTCCCCTCCACTTTTATTTGTGTCCCTCCTCCACTGAAATGGAGAGATTCCTCTTTAGAGTTCATGTCGTTCATAAGGATAAGTTTCGCTAGAGGCAAAAGGCTGAATGTGTTAGGCAAACACAATGATGGAGACATAGCTTTGCAGTATTTGCGATTTTAAACAGGATTGTCATCTGAAAACATGCTTTAGGAATTTGCTTGGATCAATTTTCTCATTCTATAGGGTGGGACCAGAAGGCTTCTAGTTGTGAGTACAGGAAACACAGGTTTCTTCCTGTACTAACATGCATCAGTTACTGTGTTATTTCCCATACAGACAAGTGTGGACCCGCCTATTTTTGCGCCCTGTTGGATACTTCCCCCAAATAACCTGCACAATTATTTCTTCATCTATGTAGGGCGCCTGTGTTACGTTTGAAAATTTAATTCATCCCCCTTGTCAGTGGATCCCAAACTCTATGAAGCAGCATTATTTTGTCACATGATTCTTCTTCTTCTTCTTTTTTTAATATATTTTTATTGACTTTTTACAGAGAGGAAGGGAGAGAGATAGAAAGTCAGAAACATCGATGAGAGAGAGACATCGATCAGCCGCCTCCTGCATGCACCACGGTGGAGATGTGCCCGCAAGCAAGATACATGTCCCCAACCGGAATCGAACCCGGGACCTTTCAGTCCGCAGGCCGACGCTCTATCCACTGAGCCAAACCTTGGCACATGATTCTTCTTAAAGCAGAAAATACCTTGACCAGCTGCACCTTCATTCTGCTCTGCAGATGGGACCAACACTACCTAACAAATGATGCGTGTGAAGGAGTGACTACATGTAAAATGCATGTGAATCTTGTGAAAAAATGTAGGGCGATGATTAAAACCTTGAAAAGGAGTACTGTAGAGACTCAGTTTCATCTAAGGAGAGATGGACTGCGTACTGGTTTTCTATGAAGGTTCTGAAGCTCAGAGAATGGAGCAAAGACAACAGAAGGCGTAGAAGTACATGAGCCACGCTTTGGAAGCTGAGACTTGAAGAGGAAGCTTCTCTAGCAGAGAAAGTGGGGTGAGGAGGTCCCAAAGAGAGGAATGAGCACCATATTTTTGGGTGTATAAGACGACTTTTTAACCCAGGAAAATCTTCTCAAAAGTCAGGGGTTGTCTTATATGCCGGGTGTCATCTTATAGGGCGGGTAGATCCCAAACTCTGTATTTTAACTGGAAAAGTTGGGGGTCGTCTTATATGTCGGAAAATAGGGTAAATGCAAAGGCTTGCTGGGCTAAACAGCTACCGTTACTCATTGTTCAAAAAACAGTGTAAAAGGAACCATCTTTTTGCCCTTCTGGTTCAATAGTGGCGACCTATGACCCAGGAGATCATGGTTTGATTCTGGGTCAGGCCCAGGCTGGGCTGCAGGCTGGCTCCCAGTGGAGGACATGCAGGAGGCAGCTGATCAATGATTCTCTCTCATCATTGATGTTTCTTTCCCTTTCTCACTCTTGCTCTCTGAAATCTATAAAAAAAAAAAAAATTTTTTTTTAAAGGAACATTCAATTTGACTTTTCAAAGCAATATAGAACAGACTGCAGATAATGTCTTTAAATGTGATTTCCGTGCCCAAAGCTTCCTGAGTTGAACCAGCTCGAGCTTAATCCTGAACTTCAGCAAAGAGCACAGTGCATTTCCTCTAAACCCAATTGCACTTATCATTTCCATAAATCTCCGCTCAGCCTGGAACCTCGCCAAGACCTGCAACCCCAGGCGTCTTCCGAGGCCTCCCAGCTAAGAACGTATTATGAGAATTATTCCTAGAATGGATTGGTAAGCTGCATCAAACTGGGTAATGTAATTCAGGTGTAATGCAATTCAGTCATCTATGTAGAAACAAGCAATTGGACTTGTGGATCCATGTGGCTACTGTTCACCAAGGATTTCCCACTTCCAGCTAGAGTGGCCTGACATTTTCAGCTTCCTGGAGGGTTGGCATGGCCACGTGACTAATTCTGGCCAATGAGCTGTGAGCAAAAGGAAAGCATGTTACTTCTATGCTTGGGTAATTACTTGCTAGCAGTAGGCTACCCAGCGGGCTCCCTCCTCCTCCTGCATCCTGACCCCTGCAGTCTAGCTTTCCTCTTTTGGACCCCAAGTGAGGTAGACATAGACAGGTAGGTGTCCAAATATGTTGCCCATTTTTATTTTATTTTAATTTTTTTTACTTACTGGAGGTTTCAAAATATATTTTGCAAATACAATCTCTCAGCTCATGATTTGTCTTTTGCGTGTCCCATAGTGCCTTGAGAAGAAGGAATTTTTCATATCAAGTTCCATTGCCAATTGTTCTGTTTCCTATCCCAGGAAACTTGATAAGATGGGGGAGAGTTTCTGTCTTTTCTTAATTTGTTCATAGCCCAATTTTAATACTTATGTCTGCTGTCCATGTTGTTATTTTTGTACCTAAAAATAAATTTCATTTTGATTTGTCCATATGAATATGCGACTGTTCCGGCAAATGGTTTCTCAGAAGAATACCCTTTCTATATTGAATGACCTTGACAGTTTGGTAAAGGTTTTCATTGACCCTATATGTGTAGGTTCATCTCTGGGCAAGCTAATCTTTTCTATTGATTTATATTATTATTCTCAGAGACTTCAAATTGTATATACATACTCTAACGTATTCCGGTTAAGTTTGATATTTTGGATGCTATTACAATAACCTCATTCTTTTAATTTACCAATGTTGCTAGTACGTAGAAACGCAGTTTTTGTGTGGATTGGCCTTATCCTTCACAGTTTTAAAAATGCATTGATTCATTGTGAAATATAAAGCCAACACACACAAAAATTGTCTTTCTATATACTAGTAGCTTCCTCATATCTAGTAGCTGTCTATCTAATAGCTTTCTGATAGATTCCATAGGACATTCTACATTCTGGGTCAGATCCTCTGAAAATGCCAATGTTTGCATTCTGTCCTTTCTACAACATGCATTTTTATTTCCCTTTTTTGTTACACTGAGTAGCACCTCAAAGGCCTCCTAGCCATCAGCCGCTGGGTCCCTGTTGACCTCTGGAATGTCACTCTGGGCAGGAAATGACCAGCACTTCCCAGCTGGCTCCGGGTGATCCGACAAACACTGTGATGTCTTTCTTCCCGTGGCCCCACTTCTCTGGTTATAGCTTCTACCAATGAAGGTGCCTCCTCGTCCCTGAATTTCCATATTCTCCTCATTGATTAGTGAGGCTGTTATGTTCTTCTTGAGGGTCCAGCATCTACAGTGTCAGAGACAACAACACCCCGTTCGTATTTCCTCTTGGGTCAGAGCTATCTCTGCTAGGAGGAAGCTGAATGGCAGCAGGATTGAAGGATACCCAGGCCTCGGAAGTGAGGAGTGAGGCCCTGCACTGAGAGAGAGAAATGAAATCTCACCTTCCGTGAAGCCATTTGCTTGTATCCCGAGAGCAATAAAATGCAGCAACATCTGCTTGTATCCCACGTGACAGAGGAAAGCTGGAGACTTTCCCTCACCTCCTCCGAGAAGAATGGTTTACACAGAGAAGAAGGTCTTGCTTGCTATCTCTGAAAGGTAGGGAGCCAGATGTGCCAACAGCTGGTCTATAAAACCCAAGTCCCATCATTTCAGAGTTTCTCTCCGCCGGCGCAGCCGCACACAGGTACTAGCTGGCTCTCAAGTGTCAGCTCCTGGGTAACTGGAGCGTGAAAAGCTGACACTGGATGCTCTGGGCATCAATAAAATGCCTGTTCCTGTATCCAGAGATCTGGTGTGTGTGTGTGTGTGTGTGTGTGTGTGGAAATCTATTACAAGCTAATCTGTGTGTGTGTGTGTGTGTGTGTGTGTGTGTGTGGATTTGGATGGATATCTATTACAAGCTAATCTGTGTGTGTGTGTGTGTGTGTGTGTGTATTTGGATGGATATCTATTACAAGCTAACCTGTTAGCTAATTTGCAAATAGGGTAACATCTCAGGTCTCTTCCAGTTTCTGATTTAACACACACTGTGGCCAGAAAATGAGTCCCTGAGCTAAGTCATGATATGGTAAGACTCACTTCACTTGCTCCCGTTGTCTCAGATATTATAATCTGTTAGCTAATAATCTAAAAGAGGTAATAATAACAACAAAAAATACTTGTTTCAACTATGGGCCAGAGAAAGAGAAATGAATATAAATCGACAGTTCCATTTTTGCTTCTTGCTTGGTGATGGGCACTGCCAATCAGATGACCGACGCTAAAACGCATCCCTCACAGGTCCATGTGACAATGCAGCTCCTTTGAAAAGGAAAGCACATCTTCGGTTGAACATTTATTGGAGTTATTATCCAAGCGCACTAATGCGATTACCCAGAGGAAAAGCAAGAGACCAAAGGAAGGAGGATGAAAACGGGATGGCTGGGACAGATGATCGCTCTTGTTTTGATTATGGATCATTCAATTAGGAAGTCCTCAAATGTAGGATGGCGACTGATGAAACGGTTGTGGGCAGAAGGACGTCTCTGACCGTGAAACTAATGCCGAGTGAGAAGGTACAGGATGAAGTCGTTGCATGTGGCCTTTGAGTTAGCTCTTTACTTTTAAGAATTCACAAAGAGGAAAATATACACAGCCTGCTGGACAGTAATGACTCCCCAAATGTGTAATGACTCCCCAAAGCAGGAAAACACTTCTCCACTCATTGTAAGACAGGGCATAACGGTTGAGCCTTTTAAACTTCAATGATGTCCTTGTGTTGGCCCAGAGATGAATTGCAGGAGAGAGCATTCAAACGTCAGCTGTCCTTGCTCCCTTCCATGACAAGGCAGTTATTGCTAATGTGGCACTTACACCAGTTGTGGGAGCCCCTTTCCACGTCCCGCGTGGTTCCAAGCTGAGCGGAGATTTATGGGAGGGTTCCCAGTTCAGGGTTCGAGTTCTGGAGGAGGTCGCACGCAAATGAAGAGAGAGACTAGAAAAGTATTAATGTGGCGATATTGGGGGGCCAGGAGGGAGCCTTCCTCTAGTGGAAAGGACTGCCACTTGCTCTGGCTTTTTTCTCCCTTTTATTAAGACGCTGGGATACACCCATGACCTTTAGGCAGGAAACTACAAGAACAGAAATTAACATGAGACAAACCCGTAGAGGCTGCTTCAGCGAACAATGTTTCAACTAAACAGTGAGTGATTAGCTCTGACCTTTCAGAGCCATGAAGGTTGACCAGCCTTCTGGTCTCCTGTCCACATCCATTTAGTGAGAACAATGTTTGGTTTCCAGCAACCAGTGTCATTCCATACCACCTACTCAAATAGGGCTTTGTGGGTAATTTAGAGTTGAACATCATTTGAAATAGATATTTCACAATTTGTTTTTATTTGTTTTTACCTTATTGTCGTTGCTTATAAAAATATCCCCCCCAAGAGCAAAAATAGACACTCTGGAATCAGGAAAATATTAGTAGACATGACCTCAGGCTACTCTTTCTCAATTTGTCAAGTTTCTCAAAGTGTTGTATACCGAAAGACCAAAAACAAATGCCATAGGGCAAGAGAAATAAAAGCAAAATAGATTCCATCATGTGGGAAAAAAAATCCGGCTTATGATCTTGCTTTTTTCTTAATGAGGTTGTGATGTTAGTGAGGTTATAGGGGTCTCTGTATTCAGTATCGGAATCACTTCCAAAGAGGACAAGATACCCCGAAGCAATCCAAGTACTGTAATAATAAACAAAGGGTAACTTGCTTTAATATCGAATAGGCTATTTTTATATTGTCTTTATCAGCAAGTGCACGAAAAGCAGCTAATAAAAACAATGCAAGATCGAAAAATGACTAATAGGTCTAATTACATCGCAAGAAACCATATGAACTGCTTACAAGGGGTAAATATAACGACAACGTAGCTATTATAAACATGGGCTTCCTGTATGGCTTTCAGGATTCCACTTACAAAGGAATCCTCTTTGGTGAACTATACTAGGTTCCTTTAAATATACACTTATAATAAAAAATGAGTCACTGTGATTTTTATATAAGCTTTTGCATTGGAATAGTGTTAGGTTGACAGAGAAGCTGCAAAGGGTTTCAGCCAGTTGCCCCTCGTATTAATATTGAACATTGGTTTGATGCATTTGTTTCTAACTAATGAACCAATATTGAAAAATTATGATTAACCAGCGTACATTATGTATTGGGTGTTTTGTTTGTTTGTTTGTTTTACCTAACGCCCTTGCTCTGTCGCAAGATCTCATCTTGCATTTCGAGTTTTATTTAGTGATTGTAACCCTTTAGGCGCCACTAGACTGAAACCGTGTCTCAGACATTTCTTGTTTTTGATGACCTTGAAATTCTTTGATGCCATTACAAGCTCTTGTTGGGTACATTGTGGAATATTTCTCTATATTCCACAAATTCTCTGAATTTGTTCTCTGATTAGACCGTGGTTATGGGTTTAAAAAGAAAACCAAAGAGGGAAAGCGATCTTCTTATCATATCAAGTGGAGGGCATGTAATACCAACCTACCCAAAATAAAAACACTATTTACCTTATTAAGTCCCATCTACTTCCACATCAGTTAATTCTTGGCTTTCCTTGAGCGTAATATATACTCACCCTCTGTTTACATGCGGTCGAGTCGGGGTAAGGAAATATTTTCCAAGACAGCGTTATTGCAAAAATGGTCATACGACTACTCGATTTACCGCGATAACATGAATTAGTTTATCAACGATTCCTTAGCAAGTATAAATCGACGTATGATTTTGTTATTTTTTTTGTTTGTTGAGCTTTGCTTATAGTTTATTTGTTTGTTCTGTGCAAATTCTCTTAAGACATTCCTCTCCATGTGTACTTTTAAGAAATTAATTGACTGAGAGACACTTCGTTATTTACTAAATGGAACTCACTCCAGGAATGCAGTATCGGTTCACTTTTAGGGAGCTCATCAATATGAATGGCTTCGGGAACCTGGGATAATTCTGGAAGGCCTCCCAGCTGCAGAGATGGGTCCTTGTATCACTTACCTGCATTATGCTTAAGAGACTAACTCCCCGACGAGTCTTCCTGAGTACAGCAGCCTGGTGATTGCCAGGGGTGGGGGTGAGCAGATGGAATAAATGGTGACGGACAGAGACTCGGCCAGGGACATTAACACACAAAACGTGTGCAGCTGATGTGTTGCAGAATTGTGGGCCTGAAACCCGTATAATTTGTTAACCAGTGTCCCTCCCGATTCATTAAATTCAAAAGAAAAATTTTCTGGGTACAAATATCTTTCTCAGAAATGCTTCTCAGGAAATTTTATCTAAAGTATGTTTCTTCTCCTTATATATTCTAAAAGTTTCATATATTTTTCATATATATCCCTCTCTATCCATCTCCCTTCCTCTCTGTAAAAAAAAAAATCAATAAAATATATTTTAAAAAAACCTCTTAGGTACATTGTGGAATATTTCTTTATGTTATATATTCTGAATTTGTTCTATGATTAGACAGCGGTTATGGGTTTTAAAAAGAAAACCAAAGAGGGAAAGTGATCTTGTTATCATATCATATGAAAAATATAAGTGAAAAAAATTAAGGCCACCTCTCCATTATGATTTGAAGATGCAAGAGATTATGTTGAAAATAAAATTATTTTTATGCTGCATTCAAGTACGTATTCCTAAATTCTTCCCTTAAATTAATATAAAATCAAAAGACATGAACTGGCCCTGTCCTGGTCAGTGTGGCTCAATTGGTTGAACAACTCCCCATGCACCCAAAGATTGCTGGTTCGATTCCAGGTCAGGACACATGCCCAGGCTGTGGGCTTGAACCAGCAACCATTTGGTGCATGGGAAGTTGTTCAACCAATTGAGCCACACTGAATAGCACAGGACCAATTCATGTCTTTTGATTTTATAAATATATATAGGAAAGCTTCTAGAAAACATACAAAAGAATATCTTCACCCTCATTGGGTGAAGATTTCATTATTAGAAAGGGCCCCACAAGCATACACCTGAAAATAAAAATGATAAATGGGACGTAATCAGATGTTGGATGTCAGCTCTGAATAAAGTCATTCATCAGAGGAAGAGGCAGGATGTACAAGGTGGGAGAGTTGTGCATTTGCATATCTGACCAAGGGTTTAGGGCTCCGTGGTACCAATGACACATAAAGGAGGAAAAGGCTGGAGCAGACACCTTCACGCAGGAAAAGCACATGAATGATGGATAAGATGCAGGTCAATAAGCATAAACATAGTCACCAGGGACACATAGAGGAAAACCATCGCGTGCTTAGAAGAAGGAGGAAAATTTGCAAGCTTAATAGCACCAAGTGTTGGTAAGTATGTAGAACGACCGGAAAGTTTATCCATTATTTAATAGACTGCCATGTAGTGAAATCACTTTGGAAATGAAAGAGTGTGTGTTTACATTTTCTTCCCAAGGTGAAATATTCACCCACCTAAGTATCCAGCAATCCCACCAGGCTCAGAAACATCCAGAGAGATTGCTTTTCAGATGTTGGTAGTCTGGGTCTTTGATACGGGGCACACCACATGAAATGCTGTTTTGTACAAATCGT
Organism: Lasiurus cinereus; assembly: GCA_011751065.1. Classification (NCBI taxonomy): domain Eukaryota; kingdom Metazoa; phylum Chordata; class Mammalia; order Chiroptera; family Vespertilionidae; genus Lasiurus; species Lasiurus cinereus. The sequence goes on along the minus strand of JAAGEH010000413.1, from coordinate 1,632,004 downwards.
TTTGCCTGGAATAAGGACAGCGCAGGCTGAGGAATGACATTTAAAGGAACAAATTTCATTGGTGGAGGACTTAATTCTTTCATCTTCCCTTAACTCTGTGAATTATTTAAAAGTAGCATGCAAGTTATCTCATTTGGCATCTCCCTGATGATTTCTTCATTATAGTCACTGTGCCCACTTATATTTAAAGCTTCTTTGTCATTCATATACTTTTCCATTTTTTTATTTTTTTTCTATTCAGATTTTGTTCTCATTTATTGTATTTTTTTTGTTTATTATTGAGCACATTGCCACTTTTGAGAACCTAAGGATATGATTCTTATCATGAAGCCAAGGTTACATTAGTTAAAGCATACTCTGTTCCACCCAGGCAGTATTCTTTTTTTTAAACATATTTTATTGATGTTTGTACAGAGAGGAAAGGAGAGAGATAGAGAGCTAGAAACATCGATGAGAGAGAAATATCCATCAGCTGCCTCCTGCACACCTCCCACTGGGGATGTGCCCAAAACCAAGGCACATGCCCTTGACCGGAATCGAACCTGGGACCTTTCAGTCCACAGGCCGACGCTCTATCCACTGAGCCAAATCAGTTTCGGCCCAGGCAGTATTCTTAATGAAACTTACCATAATAAGAAATTAGGAACAGCCAAAACCGGTTTGGCTCAGTGGATGGAGCATTGGCCTATGGACTGAAAGGTCCCTGGTTTGATTCCGGTCAAGGACATGTATCCTGGCTGCAGGTACATCCCCAGTGGGAGGCGTGCAGGAGGCGGCTGATCGATACCTCTTTCTCATCGATGTTTCTAACTCTCTATCCCTCTCCCTTCCTCTCTGTAAAACATCAATAAAATATATTTAAAAAAAAAGAAATTAGGAACAATTCCATGTAGACAGGTAGAAACATCAACAATGAGAGAAAAACCATCAATAGATTGTCGTCCGCATGCCTCCCGCTAGGGACAGAACCTGCAGCCTGGGCATGTGCCCTGACCTGGATTCAAACCATGTCCTCCTGGTGCATAGGTCGACACTCAACTACGGAGTCACCATGGCCACACCAGGTTATAACTATTACAATGGCTTGATTAAATCTGTGCCTCGTGTACTCACAATTGCAAACCTACTTCCTACAGGGTATGGAAAAAGTCGTTTTTATTCTTGCATTATTACAGTGGTACCTCGAGATACGAGTGCCCTAACATATGAGATTTTTGAGATACGAGCCATGGAGCAAGCGATTTTTGCTTTGAAATACGAGCAACAGTTGAGATAGGAGTCATTGCGCAGATTGGCCGGCTGCACACGACCCACCAGTTTACCGTGACTCGAGTGTCTCATAGTTTCCCATGCCTCAAGGTTACGAAGGAATTAAACTCGTATCTCGAGGTACCACTGTATTAGGCTTTTATTATATAGGATTACTGTATTATTTCCCATGTGAACCACTGTAAACCAACTTATGGCCCACCTTGCATAGTGCTGTCGCTGTGGGTCTGTTTTTCTGGTACATTTGGTTAGAGTCTGCCTTGGTAAGATGAGGCAATGGTAAGGTGCCTCATCGCAGGGGCCAAGGTAGAAAAGTTAGAGGACCTCACTGTCTTCCTGCTGCCTCGCAGACGCCGGAAGCTTCTGGACACCTACTGAATCTTGAATCAGTGAAGAGAACGCCTCATCTGTTTGATATTCTTTATGACTAAAGGTAATTTCGTGTGTGTGTGTGTGTCTGCATACACAGGAGGATTTTGATGATTTAGACAACCTGCAAATGCTTGAAAAATTAACGAGGTTATAAAAGAGATGCCAGATGTTTCTTCCATTTGGCAACTTTCTGGACCCTGAAAAAAAAAATCTTTTGATATAGTCTTCCCTCCCTCCATTGTTTTTCTTTTAACTTTTCCTCAAAACATCGTTCCCAAAATATCATGATGAACCTCCACGCGGGTAGTCCCGAGGGGGAAGGAAACCATCTTAAATTGGATGAAAAGTTAATGAAATGCTTTTAGTGCTGCATCTTAATATAAAGTTTTCAATTTGTATCGGAGCATGCTAATAATTTTAAAATCACGCCCCTCATCTCAATCAGGGAAGGCCTATTAAAAAAAAAAGTTCTCATTTTATGAGCCAGGAAGTCTCATGCAAAAGAAAAGAAATTAGGTTATAAAAGGAAGGCACCGGTGTAACTTGCCTAATGGCTTGTAATGTGCTAAAAGTGCAGCTGTGGTGGGCTGTTGAACAGGTGCTCTGATTATGGAGCAGAGCACACATATTGGGCTCTGCCGTGCATTTAATACCTTATAAGCAATTGGGTTGATTTGGACAAGTCTTATGAATTAGTTCCAATGACACTCTTGTAAGAAGTCTGCGATTATGTGGCACACGTTTGACTGAAATGCTAGGCCTTCAGCAACATGCTCACCTTTCCAATGAGTAGAATGTTTTTTTTTTTAATATTCCAGCACTGGGTTTTAATGTGATCCCCTCCACACAGAATATTGTACTTTTGCATGGGGGATAAACATGAACCATGATATTTTATTTTTTAAATTACAGTGGTACCTCGAGATACGAGTGCCCTAACATACGAGATTTTTGAGATACGAGCCATTGAGCGAGCGATTTTCACTTTGAAATACGAGCAACAATTGAGATGTGAGTAATCACGCGGATCAGCTGGCTGCACACGACCCACCAGTTTACCGCGACTGGAGCGTCTCATAGTTTCCCACGCTTCAAGGTTACGGGATGAATTAAACTCGTATCTCGAGGTACCACTGTATTTTTATTATTTTTTAAAATATATTTTATTCATTTTTTACAGAGAGGAAGGGAGAGGGATAGAGAGTTAGAAACATCAATGAGAGAGAGACATCGATCAGCTGCCTCCTGCATGCCCCCACTGGGGATGTGCCCGCAACCAAGGTACATGCCCTTGATTGGAATCGAACCTGGGGCCTTTCAGTCCACAGGCCGACGTTCTATCCACTGAGCCAAACCGGTTTCTGTGAACCACGATATTTTAGTAGCTAGTCTCCACCAACCCAAAAACCATGCCTTAGAAGGTTCCAATAGTTCTACACTTTTGAAAATGGGCACAGATCTCTACCCTGAAACCATCAGAGCAAATAATTTGGGATTTTTCCTGCCAAGCAATGAACTGCACATGGGTTATGGAAACACCTCTTAGGAAAGTGGTAGGATGTCATACACAGTTTAAAGCAAATTACATAATAATTGGAGAGAGCTAGAAACATCAATGAGGAGAGAGAATCGATGATTGGCTGCCTCCTACACTCCTCCTCCTAGGGATATGTAGCCCATGACACAGGCAGGTGTCCTGACCAGGAATTGAACCGGGACCTTTCGGTTCATGGGTCAACACTCAATCCCTGAGCCATGCCAGCCAGGCTCAAACACAATGTTCAGCAAGTCTTTTGACATTGCATTTTCTATTGGAATTCGAATCTGACCTTCACTGCTTATACACCCATTCAGGTTCCAAAACCAGCAATTCCTTTGGGATTCTAATGTCTTCATTGCCTTCTGAATCCTTAGCTGCAGAAAACAGAATGTGTTCTTGCTAGTTTGAGAAGACAAGGATTTATGAAAAGATACAGACCTGAGAGTCAGACTTGGATTACATTAGCAATGGCCAGAAGATACAGCAATGGACCGCTTACAGTAGGAGCAAGAGACACACACTCTCCCCATCAGTTCATTTGCTCACATTTCTGTCTTCTTCCTGTAAGTGTCATGTGAGTGCCTCGGTGTGGGGAACCGTAGCTTCAGAGAGTTTGAAATACAGTGGTACCTCGAGATACGAGTTTAATTTGTCCCATCACCTTGAGGCGTGGGAAACTATGAGATGCTCGAGTGGCGGTAAACGGGTGGGTCGTGTGCAGCCGGCCGATCCGCGCGATTACTCCTATCTCAAATGTTGCTCATATTTCAAAGCAAAAATCGCTTGCTCAATGGCTTGTATCTCAAAAATCTCGAATGTTAGGGCACTCGTATCTCGAGGTACCACTGGACTTTGTTTTGTCATCTTTCTAACCCATCAGGGATATGAAATCAAGGTAGAAAGATGATAGAAGGAGGACCAACATTTCAAAATAAATATTAAATATGTCCGGATTTCTCACTTCACATATGGAGCTGATGCACAAGCCTTCCTGTACGACTTTCATGCAAATAACTGTTTTGAGAATATGATTAATGACTCAACGTTTTAGTTTACTAGATACAGCACTGCCTCCCATTTGCCCCCAAATCATATTCAGGATTCATTTTCTAACACAGAACCGAATGATACCAAATATAATGTGTACAAATCCGAAATGGTATGAAATATGTATGATCCATTGCAGCCCAAGAAAAACTCTTGCAAAGAGAAGGTAATTCTGCAATGAATGATGTATTTCATACATAATTATACAGTGCATTTTATTTAGAAACAAAAGCTTAACACAGCTCTTTATGCCCTGAAATGAAGGGAAAAAACCTTCCATTCATCCCGCTGTCAGTATGAAGCAGTGGATAATGACATGTCAACGTTATGTACATTGTGTAGGGCCGTGGTTTCCCGGCGGGAAATTAATAATGAGCTAATTTAGGAAATTTGTACGAGTGATTCAACGAGCTTTGCATTGTCTGTGGTCCTCTGCCACTTTGTTTATAATCCTTTATACATGACTAGAGGCCCTGTGTACAGAATTCATGCACAGTGGGGGGGAGGGGTCCCCTCAGCCCAGCCTGTACCCTCTTCAATCGGGGACCCCTTGGGGGATGTCTGACTGCTGGTCTAGACTGACAATCAGACATCCCTCTCACAATCCTGGACCGCTGACTTCTAATCGCTCACCTGCCTACTTGCCTGGTCACTCCTAACTGCCCCCTTCTGCCAGCCTGGTCACCCCTAACTGTCCCCTCCCGCTGGCTTGGTTACCCCCAACTACCCCCCTCTGCCAGCCTGATCACTCCTAACTGCCCCCTTCTGCTAGCCTGGTTGCCCCAATGTCCCCCCCCCCCCGCCAGCCGAATCACTCCCAACTGCTCCCCCTGCCAGCCTGCTTGCCCCCAACACACACCCCTGCCAGCCTGGTCACCTTAACTGCCCCCCCTGCTGGTCTGATTGCCCCCAACAGCCTCCCTGCTGGCCTGGTTGCCCCCAACTGACCTCTTGCCAGCCTGTTCACCCCTTACACCCCCCCTGCTGGCCTAGTTGCCCCCCCTTCCCCCCAGAGCTTGCTATTCAGTTGTTTGGCCACCCCTCACTAAGCCCCCTGCTGCCCTGGTCACCCCACAAAGCCTGTTTGTTCAGTTGTTTGGTCGTCCCTTGGGTCCGCTCTGGGCAGCTGCAGCTAACATACAAAGCTTGCCTGCACCTTCAGCTGGCCCTAGATGGTTGGGCAGCTGCCATCTGAGACTTGCCTGCTCTTTGGGCCATCCCTGGGTGGCTGGGGGGTGAGGCGACTAGGAGATTTGGGAGGCAGGTGCATTGAGTGGCCTGAGGGTGGGTCTGACTGTGCCATGCTCCTGCCGCTCCCACAGGGCTGAGGGGACTGGTCGCCACCATCTTGTAGCTGTGGATGCCACCATCTTTGAGGGTGTGATGGTCCATTAGCATATTCCTTCCTTAGTGGCTGTGGGCACCACCATCTTTGTGAGGGTGTAATGGTCAGTTAGCATATTACCTCTTTATTAGCTAGGATACTAAAATATGACTGACTGCTTTCCAGATGTCCCCAGACAATAGGACCCTGAAGTTTCTAGAATACTTGGGGAAAGAGGTGCTAAAATTAGGTTTGCAACCTTGAGGCTCTCATCTTCTTTGCATGCATAAACGTGGAGATGTTGACGAGTCAAATTTTTAGAAAAGTTCTTAGGAGTGAACTGTTACTCTGGTGTGTGCCGGCCCCTTCTCACAGAAGCTGTGATGGAGAATTCGCTTCTGCATCTTTTGCAGCCCAACACGAGGCATCTCAGGAGATCATGCAGAGAGTGGGGTCCATTTCCCTTGACATTTCGAGAGAAGAGGAGCACCCAAGGATCCCACCCTGAAGCCTGGAAAAGCCTGAACACTGGGGACGAGGCTGGCTGACCACTGAGTGGACTGAGCTGAGGTGCTGTGCAGGAGAGAGCGTGCATTTTCAGAGGTAACTGGACAAAGGATGTCAGGGTGTATTCCTGTCTAGTTGTTGCCTTCTTGTGCATGTTCAAATGGAGGCCAAAGATGAGGATTATTTGAGACTATATACGGGTGTTTCTTATTTGATTTTCTCTTTCTCTCAAACATGAAACCACATCCACATTTTAGAATCATTTTCTTATACACTAGGCACAAGAAACAAAATACCCAAATATCTGATGAAAGTGGAGACTTACCAGAATATGGGAGCTCAATATTAAGCCATCTCTTTGAACTCTGCTGTATTTTATATTTGGATATCATCTAAAAAGATCTTATATTTTTTTTCAATAAAAAGTTCAATGAAAGTGTGTTTGAATGCTTAATACTAGAAATCTTATGTGATGTCAGAAACATGCTTTTATTTTGTCTTTAAACAGTAAGAAGAAAGAAAGAGAAAAAAAAAACAATACTATACCATTAGGTGGAGAGCTATTCTAGTGAAATTCTGTTTTCAAACATTCCTTAGTATCTGACTCTGTAGACTAAGCCAAGTGCCCAGGTTATAAACTGCTAGGGCAGTCTATCCTCTTGCTTTGAGACCTCACTAAAGAAGGCATGGAGGGCAATTTTACCCACCCAGGACCATGAAGGACTAAGGCCCAGCAGTGTGCCCTCCCATCATGGACCCCAGCAGACTCAGGACAGCGTCACAGCTGACTGACACCAGCACACTGCCCTCTGGAGGCACGGGTGACCCCTCAGCCCAGGTACAGTTATGAGAAGGGTTCTACCCTAACCCTAACCCTAACTCTAACCCTGACCCTAACCATAACCATATCCTAACCCTGACACTAACCATAACCATAATCCTAACCATATCCTAACCCTGACACTAACCATAACCATAACCCTAAGGAAATCCTAACCAAATCCTAACCCTAACCCTAATCATATCCTAACCCTAACCCTAAGCATATCCCTAACCCCCATCAATAACTCTAACTCTATTCCTAACACTATCCTTAAAACTATCCCTATCTCTAACCCTAATCCTAACCCTGGCTCTAGCCCTAACCCTAGCCCCAAACCTAACCCTAACCCTAAACCTAACCTCAAGCCATAAAGCCTAAATCTATACCCAAGACCTTAACCTAACCTTACCCATCACCTTGGCTACATTTGAAGTTGAGCCCATTTTCACTTAACTTTCCACAGCATTCAGCTGCCTCACAGTTAACCATACACAAGCCATTCAATAGGTCTGCACAAAAAGGGTCAAGTTTGGAAATCGTCCTCTGTGTTGATCTGCCACAAGGATTAGTGTCACAATTGCATACACAAGATGAGAAATGTTTTTCTCAAAGTGAAAATGCTCACATTCAGCCTACTTTATTTACATGATGGATCCTTTCTGGTCTGCTCATGTTATTTCACCCAATCAAGCCACTCTCTATACTACCTGCAAATGAACAGAAGAGTGAAACAAGCTGTTACAGATGCCTACAGAGAAAATTCCAGGTAACCTCTTGCTATGCTGGGGAAAAAAAAAGATGGATAAGAGTGCAACTCTGTCTCTCCAAAGCTTCCTACCCTATTATGGTCTTAATATTTGTGTCTCCTTAAAATTCATATGTTGAAGTCCTAACCCCAGTGTAGTTGTATTTGAAGATGAAGCATCTAAAGAACTAATTCACGTTAAAAGAGGCCACATGGGTGGGGCCCTTACCCAATAAGATGAGTGTCTCTGTAAGCAGAGACATTGGAGAGCTCACTTGCTCTCTTTCTCTCCCACACATGCACACAGAAGTTATGTGAACACAAGGGATTGTGGCCCAAGGGGTAAGCCTTGTTAAGATAAAGTATTCATAACAATTATTCAAAACAGCAAGGCAAACTTTATTCAAAGGGCCTATCACCATAGTTGTAAGTGACCACTACAATGGAATTTTGCAGTGGGGAAAATGAGTGGACTCAATTCCAATTAGAGTATGCACAAACAGAGAGAGGTCAGTGGATGGAAATTTAC
>JAAGEH010000413.1:1459216-1623838 GCA_011751065.1 Lasiurus cinereus | reverse complement strand
AAATATGGAGGAGAAAGGGTGGCTTTCTGGCTAACTGATTTAATATTCTTGTTAAAACTAGACAATGCAGAGATGAACATGGAAGTTCAAAGAGTTCAGGTCAATGAGAGAATGATCTGGACTTCCAGTGTCCAGATTTGTGAGAAAATCAAATTCTGGTTTTTTAAGCAACCCAGTCTGTACCTTTTTGTTTTGGCAGCTGAAGAAGACTAATACATAATGGCCTCTTATTTATTTACTAGAGGCCCGGAGCAGAAATTCATGCACCAGTGGGATCCCTCAGCCTGGCATGCAGGATCAGGCCAAAATTGTCTCTCCAACATCCCCTGAAGGGTCCTGGGTTGTGAGAGGGTGCAGGATAGGCCAAGAGACCCCTCTGGTGGATGATCAGGGCCAAGGAGGGACACAGGAGGTTGGCCAGCCAGAGAGGGACCATGGGAGGGCTCCAGGGCATGTCCAGCCCATCTCCCTCAGTCCTGATCAACCCCCTCAGCAAGCTAACCTACCAGTTGGAGCATCTGCCCCCTGGTGGTCAGTGCACATCATCACAAGCAGTTGAGCAGCCTTAGTATATCATTAGCATATTATACTTTGGTTGAACAGCTGACTGGTGGACCAGACACTTAGCATATTAGGCTTTTATTATATAGGATTTATTGATTTATTTTTATTGCTTAAGTATTACAAGTAGTAGAACATATATCTCCTTTTTTCCCTATTGACCCCTCCCCTCCCCCCCGCAACCTTCTTCACCCCCCTAATGTCTTTGTCCATTGGTTAGGCTTATATGCATGCACACAAGTCATTTGGTTGATCTCTCCCCCCTCACCCCACCTTCCCCTGCCCTCCCACTGAAGTTTGACAGTCTGTTTGTTACTTCTTTGTCTCTGTATCTTTTTTTTGTTCATCGGTTTACGACGTTCATTACATTCCACACACGAGTGAGATCATGTGATGTTTATCTTCAACCTGTGTTTTACTTGATCTTCCTACCAATTTAACCTTCATGTTATAACCATAATGAACATAATGTAAGTTTTTACTTCTTTACCCAGAAATGTATTTCTCTACAATGTGTGTAAGAGTCACAACTTTTCCAGATGGTACTCAGCTCAGTGCAGAGGACTCTGTACTCAGTGAGATTGCAGCAAGCTCCTAAATAAAGAAAAAAAAAACCCACTCTCACAGAACCACTGACAGAGAGCAGGCCTCCATGCAGACAAAGGAGTTAGGCGTGTGAGTGTGACTCACTGGAATTCTGCTCCCAATGATGTCCTTGAAAGTCAGACATTCTGCTTATTTTGGATTGTGCTCTGAGAATCAACTTGACTTTTTTATTTTTCCCTGGAAATGTAAATGCAGTAGTCAAATTATAATCCAAGAATACTTAGTATGAGTGTATCCATTATATATCTTATTCACCCCGTGATGTATAGAGAATAAGACTATGAATCTTTGCTCATTTATGAGTCACCTTGTATAATTTTGAAACTGGATTCAGATGAATAGAAGGCTAGGTATAATTTTCACTTCAAATCAGGAATTAGCAAATGTGTATATAATGTACGTTTTTAAATAACTGCTCTAAATTTGAGAACCTACAATTTTGTAAATGTAACTGTTTAACTTTTACATAATTTTTGGTAGAGATATAAAAGCTCATAACTAAATATCTGCCTTGAATTGGCATAGTGGGTTATTGCCTATAAGGTTGTTTCAAAAAGTGGCATTTCTAACATCTTTGCTAGTGTATCGATAAAGTGTAGTTTACCTAATTGGAGTGAAAATCTGCATTACAGAGTTCAAGGAAAAGCAAAAGTCCCAAAATTGGTTTTTATAAAAGCAGGTTTTTTGTCATCTTAAGAATTAAGCGAAGTGACAGTCCAATATTGATTAAACATCCTACCTAATACAATGGAAATGTCATTACCTCCATGTAATTACATTGGCCAATCATGTAAAGAAGATAAATACCCACACTCCTTCCAGCTATTTGGAGAACCTTGGGGAAGTGAAAAGAAAGCTCTCAGAGACGACCCATCGAGCGGCGGTTCTTACCTTTTATCTGCAGGTCATGCTTCTGAACACCATGGCGAGTGTTTCCTGGACCCAGTGCACACACTTTCTCTCTGCCTGGGAAAATGTCAGCCAGTTGAGCTTCAGATGCTTCCAAGTACACTGAGACCCAATGACGCATAGACATCTACAGCTGGTGTCTAGATTACAGAAAAATAGTTACCTCACATAGACAAGTTTCAGCCCACGCTAGAGTCACCTGTTGCAAACAAGTGGATCACGTTTTTCTTTTGTTGTTGTTGTTTTGTTTTATCTTTTTAAAAATATATTTTATTTATTTTTTACAGAGAGGAAGGGAGAGGGATAGCGAGTTAGAAACATGGATGAGAGAGAGACATCAATCTGCTGCCTCCTGCACGCCCCCTACTCATGATGTGCTAGAAGCCAAGGCACATGCCCCTGACCGGAATCAAACCCGGGACCCTTCAGTCTGCAGGCCGACACTCTATCCACTGAGCTAAACCAGCCAGGGCCAAGGGTATCACGTTTTATTGTAGGCAAATAGGAAATAACATTATTTACCTGGATATTTCTTTAAAGTCATTATAGCCTATTGACTCACCTTTTTAGCCACCTTTATAAAAATGTAATGAAACTTGGTATGAGTTTGCTAGGTCTGATGGAACACAGCTTCGCAAACTGATGCTTAAATAGCTAAAATTTGTGGTCTCAGCGTCCTGGAGGCTGGAAGTCTGAAACAAGGTGTGTTGGCAGGGTGAGTTCCTCTGAGCGCTGGGAGGGAAGGGTAGATTCTTGGCTTACAGATAGCTGGCAATAGCTTTGCATCAAGCTGGCACTCGCCTCGCATCTGTGACTGTGTCCAAATATCCTCCTTTTACAAAGAATCCACGGTCCTATTGGAGTCCAGGTCCAACTTATTTCGGTCTGACCTCATCTTAGCTAATTATGTCTGTACTGGAGGCCTGGTACATGAAATGTGTGTGTGTGTGTGTGTGTGTGTGTGTGTGTGTGTGGTGGGGGGCGGGAAGGTATCCCTCAGCCCGGCCTGTACCCTCTCATAATCTTGGATCCCTCGGGTAGGGTCCCTAGGCCTGTCTGGTGATGAAGGCCTATTGGGATTTTCCTTTCCCCAGCTGCTGGCCGCTGTCTATGCGGCACTGCACTCCTTTCCCCCCTTCCCCACCACCGGTCACTTCCCTCTGCAGATGGTAGGAGTGAGGGGTGATTGCTTGGCTGGCCAGGGCCTCCCTCTGAAGGGCGATCGAGCATGAAATCCCCCATCAATCGCTGTGCAGAGAGTGGTCTGAGCCTCCCTCTGCGGGCGATTGTGGGGCAATGGCAGTTCCCCAACCAATCGCATTGCATCCACCTTGGCTGGCCTGGTGCCAGTGCATGTCCAAGGGAGGTCATCTGGACGGTTGTTCTGCTACTCACTCATTCAGTTGATTTGCATATTATGCTTTTATTATTATTGATCAGCCCTATTTCCAAATGAGCTGACATTATGAGGAACTGTGAATTAAAACATTCTATCTAATAAAAGAGTAATGTGCACATTGACTGTCACTCCAACACACAAGATGGCTGCCCCCACGTGGTCAAAGATGGCTACCCCCATGTGGCCCCAAATGGCTGCCACAAGATGGCCAGCAGGGAAGGGCAGTTGGGAGGGATCAGGCCAGCAGGGGAGAGCAGTTATGGATGACTGGACTTGCAGAAGGGGACAGTTGGGGGTGACCAGGTTGGCAGAGGGGGATAGTTGGGGGAGACAAGGCCAGCAAGGGAAGGCAATTGGCAGGGGACCAGGCCGGAAGGAGAGGATCACTGGGGGGGACCCAGGCTTGCAGGGGAGGGCAGTTTGGGGGGACTAGGCCTGCAGAGGAGGGAATTTGGGGAGACCAGGCTGGCAGGGGAGGGCAGTTGAGGGAGATCCAGGCCTGTAGGGGATGACAGTTGTGGGGGACCCAGGCCTGCAGGGAAAGGCAGTTTGTGGGGACCAGGCCTGCAGGGGAGAGAAGTTGGGGAGACCAGGCTGGCAGGGGAGGGCAGTTAGGGGGATGAGGCTGGCAGGAGAGGGCAGTTGGGGGTACCAGGCTGACAGGGGAGGACAGTTGAGGGGGACCCAGGCCTGCAGGGGAGGACAGTTGAGGGTGACCCAGACTTGCAGGGGAGGGCAGTTGCAGGGGATCAGGCCTGCAGGGAAAGACAGTTGGGGGGACCTAGGCCTGCAGGGGAGGGCAGTTGTGGTGGACCCAAGCCTATAGGGGAAGGCAGTTTGGGGGGACCAGGCCTGCAGAGGAGGGCAGTTGGTGGGGGGACCAGGCTGACAGGTGAGGGCAGTTAGGACAACCAGGCTGGCAGGGGAGGGCAGTTAGGGGGACCAGACTGGCAGGGGAGGGCAGTTGAGGGGGACCCAGGCCTGCAGGAGAGGACAGTTGTGGCGGACCCAGGCCTGCAGGCAGGGGAGGGCAGTTTGGAGGGACCAGGCCTTCAGGAAATGGCAGTTAGGGGAAATCTGGCCAGCCAGGGGGCAGTTAGGTGTTGATAAGGCTGGCAAGGGAGTGGTTAGGGGGTGATCAGGCTGGCAGTCAGGTGAGCAGTTGGAAGCCACCAGTCCTGGATTATGACAGAGATGTCGACTGCCTGTTTAGGCCCAATCCCAGTGGGACATCCCTCAAGAGGGGTCCCAGATTAGAGAGAGTGCAGGCTGGGCTGAAGGACACACACACACACACACACACGTGCACAAATTTTGTTGCACTGGGCCTCTAGTCACATATAAAAAATAATAATTAGAGGGGAATCAATTTCACTCAGAGCATCCTATCTGGTGCAGAATCTTAAATATGATGGATCATCAGAAAGACAAGTTATTAACCAGATTTCGCCCTGCCAGTGGCCAAGGCAAATCTCCTATATGGGGGACTATTATGTGCAATTAATTCTTCACACATTGCCTATGCTGATCTCCATTCTTTAATAACAGTAACGTAGCTGACGGAGTGGTAGGGGCAGAGGAGAGAATGAGATGAATGAGGAAGAAATGAAATGGCAGCCTCCCCTGGAATGTGGTGATGACCCAGCGCCAGCAGCCGGGTGCTTCGCCAATGTCTCCATCCCTGAGGTGACCAAGACATGTTGTATGGTGGCATTAATGTGGCCACATCCCATTCAGGGTCCCGAGCGACACACCTTTGCCAAACATCAGCAACATACGCGAGAACCCGTTTAATAAAGGCTGGCTCCACAAAAGACATATTTTCCATTGTATTCTAGATGGCCCTCGCGATGGTAAATAGATGCTCTGGCAGAGAAGTTCAAAGCTAAGCGTTTAAAAATAGCTTCTCCGAAGCTGAACCGCTATTTCGAAAGCCTCTGGCCACTTAGCGTTTCATAATGAGAGAAATGATGGGCCCAAGATGCCTCTTTTCTGTAGCAGATCAATAATGTTTTAAAAAAATCAACACCCATGACTTATGGAGGTGACGGAGCCAATCCAGGTCTGCGCCTTAAAAACCGCATTAAGTATTTATATTTCACAATTGCATATAAATCGCTGGGATTTGGCAGTGTGTTCTTATTAAAAGTTCATTTGTGAACACCGTCCGCTGCCATCGCTTCTGCGTCTACGGCGCTCCGGGGAGAGGCTTTTGTGTTTCCTGGAAGAGATCGCCTGTGTGTAAATTACCTTTCAGAAAATAAATCACTCCGAAAACGCAGCCGAGACGCTTAAGTATATGTTGATGTACTCAGTTGGCAATGTTATAAAAGAGACAATTAATGCTGATTTAGTACATAAAGCCGAGAACTGTTTGCAGAGTTCCTGAAGATTAGAGCGAGAAAACTTGCAGAGAGATCCTTGAGGCAAAAAAACACAAAAAAAACAGGAATGTACATGTGGGATATGGGTCATTAAAATCCGTTCATTTGAATCATTCCTGCTAGCCGTGGGTACATGGACATAATACAGAGAATCACCCTGTTTAAAGGTAGCAAAGAAAAACGTGTCCTTTAAAAGAAGCATATGGTGGGGAAATGCACTCTGAAGTTAAGAGGGGTGACATGGAGACCGGCTATTGCCAATATCAGCAAGACATTAAAGATACATGGTCACTATAAAATAAATGGTGTACATCACTATGGTCCAAACAGAGGGTATCATCATTATTTGAGGCATTACAACTCTTTTTTAAAAAATATATATATTTTATTGCTTTTTTACAGAGAGGAAGGGAGAGGAATAGAGAGCTAGAAACATCGATGAGAGAGAGAGACATCGATCAGCCGCCTCCTGCACACCTCCTACTGGGAATGTGCCCGCAACCAAGGTGCGTGCCCCTGACCAGAATCGAACCTGGGACCTTTCAGTCTTCAGATCGATGCTCTACCCACTAAGTCAAACAGGTTTTGACACATCACAACTCTTAAAGAAGGACACATTTCCCTGGACAATTTGGGACACTCTGATAAGACTAGAGGTCTGGCTTCCTTCCGACACCCGGGACCTGGGCTTCCCTTTGGCTGCAGACACTGGGGACCTGGGCCTCCCTCACAGAGGGAGGCACCCCCAACCCGCCGCCACCCACCAGCTGGCGGCCTGGACCACCCTCTGCGGGCTGATTGTGGGGCAATGGCCAGGCCCTGACCAATCACATCACACCCACCTTGGCTGGCCCGGTGCCAGTGGGTGTCCTAACGTGGCCCCGGATGGTCGTCCGGACGGTCGTCCCACTGTTCGGCTGTTGATTTGTATATTACGTCTTTATTATATACTAGGATATGTATTAAGTATAACACTGCTTATAACAGAAGGTAAAATAGTAACTCACCACTCACTGGAGATCACTAATACACCAAGTTCTTAGAGTGAAATGTGGTAATTAAAGAGAAAGAAAGATATGTATACATGTAACACATTAATAAAAAGAATTAAAAAAAAACAAAGGCGCACAGACATTTATGTTACTTATAAACTGGTAAATATATCTGGACTAAAGTTGATGGATTTTTAATATATGTACACAGTGTATTGAAAATGTTATTCATATTACAACACGAGTGAAAAGTATACGTGCATATTCACTGCAACTCAATATGCCTATTCTTATCTGCTGAATGGAGACAGATCATGTTTTCATCGAATAAAATATTGTACATATTCTAAAATAAACAAACAAATAAATAAATAAATAAAATTTACTTTAAAAAGAAAGACACCTGTAAGTATTTAGCCGGCTTTGCTGGAAGAAACCATAACCTAATCTTACTTGATGAAAGAGCCCTGCCCGCCTCCCCCATTTTCCTTCTCCCTCTGCCTCTCCCTCTCATCCCCCTCTCACTTTCCCTGCTTTTGTCCTCCTCTTTCTCCTCCTCCTCCTCCTCCTCCTCCTCCTCCTCTTCCTCCTCCTCCTTCTCCTCCTCCTCCTCTTCCTCCTCCTCCTCCTCCTCTTCCTCTTCCTCCTCCTCCTCCTCCTTTTTAGTTTCTTGGTTTTGCATTTTGTCAGCTTGTTATTGCTATTACCTGTCCAGAGCCATTGCCCCTGACTGAATAAACAAACAAGCCTTTCCTTCTGCGCTGCATTTCCTTCCTGAGCCTCTGCCTGCTGGGTCCTGGTGACTGAGCCTTCTCCCTCCCCCACAGGCCATTCTGGAGCCCCCTCTTCTCTGACCTGCCAGACTCTGGTCAAGCGTCTAGGGGTGGGTGGGCCTGGCTTTGCTCTGGGGAGGAAGGGGGGCTTTGAATATGTTCCTGTGGTGGGGTGACTTCCAGGACCGGTTGCAAAGGACCACGGAGGCTGCTGAGTCGGCAATAAGCAGCAAGGGTTCACTGAGTGGCCAGCGAAGGCCGAGAGGTCACCACACACTCAGGACCCGCCATCTCAGGGGTGTGCGGCCCCTTTAAAGATCCAAACCACATTTGTTGTTGTTGTTCTAAATTCCGCAAACAGCCTTGGGTGGGGTTAGAGGGAGGCAGAGGTTTCAAGGGGCCGCACCTGTTCCTGTTGATGCTCCTTAACTCCCAACCACCCCCTGCCAGACGCTGGAATGTGGAGTCTCCCCTCCTGCAGCCCACAGGGACCATCTCTATGGCTCTGTCCTCAGCACAGGAGCGTGACCTCTGTGACGTGGGAGGGATGGATAAGAGCCTCCAGGTCACACAGCGGTTTTCCCTGATGGAGGCTCTGAAGGTCCCATTTCATTCCCTACTGGTCTTCTGGGAATGAATCTCATCTCTGGATTCATTACTACCCTGTTTCCTCGAAAGTAAGACATCCCCTGAAAATAAGACCTACTCCCAGTGTTGCCTCTCGCTGTCATATAAGGCATCCCCCCCGAACATAAGGCCTCCCCAGAATATAAGGCCCCTGAAGCTACCGTCAGGCATGTGACTCCTGATTTAAAGAGACCTTGCACTGTCTGAGCAGCTCCAGCTGCGCTGCGGCCCATCAGGGAGCTGGTTGGTGATGACAAGGATTACCGTACTGTAGACAGGTCATCCATTTCCTTTTCTTCTTCATGGAAAAATAAGACATCCCCTGAAAATAAGACCTAGCGCCTCTTTGGGAGCAAAAATATATATAAGACACTGTCTTATTTTCGGGGAAACAGGGTAGTATCGACTAGTTGGGCATACTGAGGATGTAAGACCATCAGTTTGACTGCCGGTATCCTATCCTGTACAAAATTACCTGAGCATCCTATGAGGCATGACCCACAGATTAAGCCTATGAGTAATAGTAACAGTAACAGTAACAGTAACAGTAATAGTAATAGTAATAGTAATAGTAACAGTAATAGTAACAGTGGACCTGCCGTGGCAGTCAGCAGGGCGGTGACCCACGGGGACCAAGAGACCAGGTTCTCGAACCAGTTTCCTGCATCTTCTGAGCCTCCTCTGTCAGCCCGCCTCTTCCACCACTGCCTGAGGCTCCCCCTGTGACCCGGAAAGGTTGGTGTAGACACAGGGCTAAAAGAAGCCCCCCTGGCTTCAGAAACAATAGGTCTAAGCCTCTTCTGTTTTGTTTTGTTTTGTTTTGTTTTGTTTTTGTGTGTGTATGTGTTGTTGTTTTTTGTAATAAATTTTATGGATTTTTTGCAGAGAGAAAGGGAGAGGGATAGAAAGTCAGAAACATCAATGAGAGAGAGACACCAATCAGCCGCCTCCTGCACGACCCCACTGGGGATGGGCCCGCAACCAAGTACATGCCCCTGACTGGCATCGAACCTGGGACCCTTCAGTCCGCAGGCCGACGCTCTATCCACTGAGCCACACCGGTTTCGGCGAAACCTCCTCTGTTTTGTAGAACTACTTCTGCAAGAGACCCCACAGATTCTTCTAACTTTCCTAAAGACTTCCTAGGGCATTACATCCTGCTCTACCCGCCGACCTAATTCCTTCTAGTTCTGCTGTGCAGTGACTAGGGGTGCCGTGCCTACAGCAGTGAGCCCGCTAGCCCAAACCTGCTGGTGAAGGGGTTAATACTGGGGCTCTCTAAACTCTTAACTCTCTGGGGCTCCATTGAGAGGTGCTCACGCCCCCCTTCTCCTGAATACAGTGGTACCTCGAGATACGAGTTTAATTCGTTCCGTCACCTTGAGGCGTGGGAAACTATGAGACGCTCGAGTCGCGGTAAACGGGTGGGTCGTGTGCAGCCGGCCGATCCGCGCGATGACTCCTATCTCAACTGTTGCTCCTATTTCAAAGCAAAAATCGCTCGCTCGATGGCTCATATCTCAAAAATCTCGTATGTTAGGGCACTCGTATCTCGAGGTACCACTGTAGTAACACACCTGGGGCAGGATGTGGGTGAGGATGCACAGTGCAGGCGCGCTACCTGTCTGCAGGCCTAAGGACCACATACACAGGGTGACACCACCAGTGAATGCCCCCAAGTTTCTTCTGGAGACACTAGACACCAAGGGGTCCCCTCACCCGGCTTCTCGGGTACGCCGATTATCTGGTTACAATTTCCTGCATACTGGGACGTTCTGAGATCCTATTTCCAGGAGTGTACACCGAGTCCCTCCCCCGAAATGTCCCCTGGAGTTACTCCCTGTTTTCCTCGTCCCCGTGGGCACAGGTGATCAGTCTCCCTGTCATCCGTGTACATGTTCCGGACTGACCCCGGGTTCGCTCCAATTTCCATGTAGTACAGGGCTGAGGGTCAAGCACAGCCAGCAGTCAGCGGGGAGGTTTGGGGGGCTGGCATTCAGCAGGCAGAAAGAGGTGTCCAAAGGGGAGGAAATAGCAAAGCGGGACGTTACTCCGTCAGCCTCTGGTCTGGGGACAGGAGCCGGGGGTCTCCCTTCGGCGGTGTGACTGTGGTGGGGGACGCTGGGCCTGGCATCGGAGCCTTCGTCTGGGTGCCAGGGGTGCCAGGGGCCCAATGGGCTTGGGGGGCCTGAGAGTCTCCTTCCGCTGGACCGTGAACAACACTCCCGGGTTAAACCCTGAAACCTAAAACCTCAGGCCCACGTTTCCCCCTGCCCAGTCTCTGGACCAGTAATGGATGGTTGAATCGTTAGGGTATTGCATCCCCCCACCTGGCAATCTCCTGGCTGAGTCCGGGTGATCCTGGCATCCCTGCCTGACATCTCGGGGCCCACCCATGGGCCAACGTCTCACATCCCCACCGGCCGCAGGAGAAGTCCTCCTGGTCCCCGCACTTAAAGAGGGGTATCCGGGCTGCCGGGGGCAGGTGTAGAGGGGAGTCCTCCCTAGTTGTTGCTCTGCTCCCTGTTCCCACACCCGTAGGAGGTGGAGGCCTGTTGGTCCGCTGTGCCCCCAAAACCCACCGTTTAGGCTGGGACATTGGAAAATGAGGTGGTTCCAGGTTCCCCAAAGAGTTGGCACAGGTCAAAGTCAGGGTGGGGGGCCCTGTTCCTTCTGTCCGGCCCAAGACAGTCCCGTCAGTGGTGTGGGTCGCTTCCCAGGTGGAATGGGGTGTCCGGGGGGTGACGTACTGCGAGATGAACACACAGATGAGCAGTGCCGTCCCTTCCTTCCGCTGGCACCATGTCACCTTCAGCGGGTCCTGGGGCGGCTTCACCTTCCACCGCCCGAGCCCCATTCTCTCCGGCTTGCTTTACGGCAGTGGGGTGCTCAGGAAGGCAGTCTAGGGGCCATCCCACGGAGGCCCACGTCCCCCTGGCTGCTGCCTCTGCACCCAGACCGGGTCGCCCGGAGCAAACTGGTGGCCTCCTCGCCTGCAGCACTGGCACCCCCAGTCTCTTTGTGATCTGAGGTCACCATATCCCTGCTACTGGGGGGCTTTCTGGGCGCCTGTAAGGCCTTAAACAAACTCTGAGTAGCTAAACCAGCCATCCCCTCCTCTCCCAATCAGGAAGAAGCGGTGGTGGCTGCCACACATGACTTCCAAAGGAGTTAGACCTTTTATAAATGGGGTGCAGCGGGGCGGAGCAGGGCAGAGGGGAGTGGACTGACCCAGTTCTCGCCAGTCGCTAGTTTGAGTTTAATCACTGTTTCCTTAAGAGCCGATTCCCCCTCGCTGCCTGACCGAGCTCTGCGGTCTCTGGACACAGCGCAGCTTGCAATTCACCTGCGGAGCTTTGGCTGCCAATTAGGTGTTTTTGTTTATTTTATATATTTTATTGATTTTTTACAGAGAGGAAGGGAGAGGGATAGAAAGTTAGAAACATCGATGACAGAGAGACATCCATCAGCTGTCTCCTGTACAGCCCCCACTGGGGATGTGCCCGCAACCAAGATACATGCCCTTGACTGGAATCAAACCTGGGACCTTTCAGTCCACAGACCAATGCTGTATCCACTGAGCCAAACTGGTTTCCGCCAATTGGGTGGTTTTGGCGATGAACGCCAGGCCATTGTCAGACCCCATGTCTACCAGTAGGCCAAACCGGGGGACAATTTCGATGGGGAGTTTCTTGACCGCTATCTGAGCGGTCTCGGTCCTTGTGGGGAAATTTTCTGCCCATCCCCAAAAGGTGTCCATGAGAACCAGGAGGTATGGTAGCCCCCGAGTCCAGATGGGGGTTCTGTGAAGTCCACCTCCCGGTGCTCTCCTGGATGCTGCCTTGGAGTCTGGTTCCCTCAACCTTGCCTGGTCCCCGACTTGCGCTAACCTGAGCGCAGCCTCTACATCTGCGCGATGCTTTTTGCTGTTTCAGCGACTTCCCTCAAAGCCTCTAACTTCTGTAGCTTTTTCCCAGTATCTGGGGCTGACTGGGACACGAACGCTCCATTTATGGCCGCCTGTTTTCGGGGCGTCTGGATTTGGGCGTATATACCCCATAGGCCTCTCACAGCTGCTCCAGGAAGGCAACAGGGCTCTCGTTCGGCCCTTGAGTGTCTCTGAGACCTTGGAAAGGTCAGTGGGCTTCCGAGTCCCTCAGTAGAGTCTGGCGATACCGGTCTAATGCTTCCCTTCCCCTGGGATCATTAACATCCCAACCCAGCCTCTCTCTGGGAAAGCCTCCTTCCACCCGCCCAGGGTCATGGGTAGGCTGCCCACTGGGGCCAAGGTCCAGTTTCCTCCCCTCTGCCCTCTCTCTTTCTCCCTCCTCAGAGGGAAAGAGAGTCTGTAAGAGCTGCAGGCAGTCATCCCATGTGGTTTGATGGGTGAAAAGGACAGACTCCCGTAGGGAGATCCACCCCTGGGGATTCTGCAGAAGGGTGGGTTCTGATCCTTCTGGGGGCCCTGCCTGTCTCAGAGGCTGGATGGGAGCGGCCTGTGGGTCCGTCCCCCACCTCCAGTACTCTCCCCATAAGTCATCCGCCATCTGGACTAAAGGGGTGAGAAGGGTAGAAAGAAGATGGGGATTGAAAATGATGGGAGTGGGTGAGTAAGGAGTTCTGGCAGGGACTCTGCTGAGTGACTCACTTGGGGGTCCTGGACATCTGGGGCGGTTCGTCCCGGGCCAGGGGGTGCATATGGATGAGGCCTGGAAATAGGGGGCTCTTCCTCCTCCCCCTGTAGGACCTGGGTGGCTTCCCCTTCTTCAGGGCAGCCAATAACATTTTCTGTCTCTGTCCTGATTTTCCCTTCGGGAGACAAGACCGGAGCCATTGGGGTTTTTCAGTCAAAATGTCAACCCAAACCTGGATATGTGGAGTCTGATCAGGGTGACCAGGTTGTCCGTAGCCACATGGTGAACCCGATATGCAGATGGAAAACCAAAAGAACCTTCCAGTGGCCAGCCCACCCCCACGCAGACCACTGGCGCTCACAGAATTCCTGTAAATCAGAAGCATTCACATCGGAGCCATAGTCGTCCACCCGTTTCCTGAAGTCCTAGACATTTTTCAAAAAGCATTGTAGAGGGAACAAGGAAACACAGACGAACCTTGACCATTTTGACGAAGAGCAACACGACAAACACAGAACACACAGTCCCAAGACTAACATGATAAACACAGAACACACAGTCCCGACACCAACACGATAAACACAGAACACAAAGTCCTGACACCAACACGATAAACACAGATCACACAGTAGGGACTCAACCACACCTGTCCTGGCTCGAGGACACAGTCGTGTCCTCCATTCAGAGTCTGGAGGTGATGGTGCGTCCAGGCCTCCCACAGATGCTTACCCCTGAGATCTCAACCTCGGCGCCTTACCTCCTGTGAGACCCATCTCTCCCCTTTGTCAATGAATGCTAGCAGCTTCCACCTCTGGCCTTGGTCCCCGGAAAGGAAGGAGAGCCACCGGCCCACAGAGCAGGGATCCCTCTCCTCCGGGTATCTCACTGGCGCCTCCAAATGTAGTGGGGTGACTCCCACGACCAGTTGCAAAAAAACATGGAGGCTGCTGAGTCATTAATAAGCAGCAAGGGTTCACTGAGTGGCCAGCGACGGCCATAGGGGCACCACACGCAGGTGGAGTCCACACACTCACGACTGCGCTGTCTCAAGAGTATACGGCCCCTTTTTAAAGACCCAAACCCCCTTTTTGTTGTTGTTCTAAATTCCGCAAACAGCCTTCGGTGAGGGAGGGGGGAAGGCGAAGGTTTCAATGGGCCGCACCTGTTCCTGTTGATGCTGCTTATCTCCCCACCACCCCTGCCAGACACTGGAATGTGGAGTCTCCCCTCCTGGAGCCACGGAGCCCACAGGGACCCATCTCTATGGCTCTGTCCTCAGCCCAGGAGAGTGACCTCTGTGACGTGGGAGGGAGAGATGGGAGCCTCCAGGTCACACAGCGGTTTTTTCTGAGATGGAGGCTCTGAAGGTCCCATTTCATTCCCTGACCCGCCAGGACACAGGACGGTCCCCATGGCCAGAACAGCCCTCTATTTGGCGACCCCAGCCCGGGCGGGAGTGTGCACTGGGCTGCAGGCCCGTGAGGCCGGGCTGTGTCTGCAGGCGGGTGGCCAGGGGCTGGCGCTCTGCAGTTTCCGGGGCTCAAAGGGGCTGATGCTCTGTTTGTTGCCAAGCTAAGCTGGTCCCCAGGCCTGTTCTCCACCTGAACCGGCCACTGTCTGCTCTGCGAACCCCTGGCTCTGACCGCAGTTCTCTGGCCAAGGGCTGGGCCACACAGTGTCAGGAGCCCCCTGCCCCTCGGGCCAGGTGGCAGCCCCCTGGCTCTGCAGGGGTGGGGGGCGCTACAGCTAAGGCCAGTTTCACCCCATTTCCCAGGCAGGCTCTCCGTGGGGAGGGCCCGGAGCTACCACCCCAGGCCTTGGCTAAGCATGTATCCCCTTCTGAAACAGGACCTTCAGAGCCTCCATCTCAGGGAAAACCGCTGTGTGACCTGGAGGCTCCCATCCCTCCCTCCCACGTCCCAGAGGTCACTCTCCTGTGCTGAGGACAGAGCCATAGAGAGGGGTCCCTGTGGGCTCTGGGACTCCAGGAAGGGAGACTGTAAATGACCTTGAGAGATGATGAACTTGGCTCAGTGTTACAATCTGCTTTCACAAGATGGGTCCGAATTCCACCGTCTGGCAGGGAGTGGTGGGGAGCTAAGGAGCATCAACAGGAACAATTGCAGTCCAGGGAAACCCCTCCCCCGCCCGAGGCTGTTGGCGGAATTTAGAGCAACAACAACAACAAAAAATGGGGTTTGGATCTTTAAAAGGGGCCGCATACCCCTGAGAGGGCGAGGTCCTGAGTGTGTGGACTCCACCTGCCCTCCAGGCCGTCGCTGGCCACTCAGTGAACCCTTGCTGCTTATTGCGAGCTCAGCAGCCTCCGTGGTTGTTTGCGACAGGTGGTGGGAGTCGCCCTACAGCACTACCCTGTTTCCCGAAAATAAGACAGGGTCTTCTATTAACTTTTGCTCCCAAAGAGGCACTAGGTCTTATTTTCAGGGGATGTCTTATTCCTCCATGAAGAAGGATACGGCACACATGTATTGTTGAACAACAAAAAAGAGGAACTGTATGACCTGTCTGCGGTCCGGTAGTCGTTGTCATCACCAACCAGCTCCCTGATGGGCCGCAGCGCAGCCGGAGCTGTTCAGGCCGGGCGAGGTCTCTTTACATCAGAAGTCAGATGCCTGATGGTAGCTTCGGGGGCCTCATATTTCGGGGAGGCCTGATGTTCGAGGGAGGCCTGATGATCGGGGAGGTCTTATTTTCGGGGGGATGCCTTCTATGACAGTGAGAGGTAGAATGGGAAGTAGGTCTTATTTTCGGGGGAGGTCTTACTTTCGGGGAGACAGGGTACCTGTGCACAGCACAGAGGGCTCACACCTGTGAGCTGGGGGACAGGGCTGGGTGAGCGGGAGGGAGGGAGGGAGGGCGATCAGCTCTTCCTGCTTACCTCCAGGCTGGAGCAGTGCTGGGCCGCATATCTGGGAGCTGTCCCAGCCGCTCTGCTCAGAGGGGTCAGGAGATGGTCTCCCCAGCAGGTGGGCTCTGACTCAGCTCCCTGCTGGCGGGGGGGTGCATTGCGTTCTGGGTCCAGCAACACTCCTCCTGTGAGGATGGGAATCAGGCAGTTCTGCACCCGCTGCGAGTTCCCTGGGCAGAGGGCGCCCCCACCCCCGGGCTGTGCCCTGCAGGGGAGCCAGGCTGGGCCCAGAAGGCAGGACCTCGCTCTGCCAAGACCGGTGAGCTGGTGCTGGAAGCCCCCTCCCTGATCAGTCAGGTTCCCAGGCCTCAGCCCCACAAGCTCCCCTGCCACCCTCATGGCCCAAGACCGAAGTTGGAGTTCCCACAAAGTGACCCACCGGGTGGGGTGCTGGTTGTCTCCCCCAGGTTCTCTGTTCCCTGTAGAGGAACCAGAGGCCCGAAGGAGACCCTCCCCGTGGTGCCGTGCTGGCCCAGGGGCATCTGCTTTGTTACCTTCTACGTAGTCCGCACTCTGTCTTCCAGAATTCTCTCAGTGCTGTGTTGTTCTTGCAGAGTTTCTAGTTGACCTTCTCCCGGTGGGGAGTGAAGTGAGGAGCAGCCCGTGCCACCATGTTGGTATGTCATCCCTAAGCACAGAGTCTGAACCCCTGTGTCAAGGGACAGTGCACCTGGCAGCCTGCATGCTGGCGAATCGCATAAACCACCCATCTTAAGAGCCTGCATGTTGAAAACGGAGAAGAATTAGACCTAAGTTCTTACCCCACCTTTACAAGTAGCTTCTTTTGTAAAATAATTTTTTTCTTTTTTTTTAAATTGTCTACAGTTTCACATGTTTCATTTTCCCCAATTGACACCCCCCGCACCCACCCCAGCCATTCCCATTCCGAAGAAACTCCCACGGCCCCAGTGTCTGTGTCCATTCGTTATGCATCTTCAGTTCCATCCAAGCTGTTGCAAATGGTAAAAGTTCCTTTTTTTTTATAGCGGTTTAGTATTCCATGTGTAAAAACTCTCCTTATTCGCAGATGACATGATAGTATGCATAGAAAACCCCCAAAGACTCCATCAAAAAACTACTAGACCTAATAAATGAATTTGGCAAGGTAGCAGGATACAAAATTACGACCCAGAAATCTATGGCCTTTTTATACACTAATAATGAACTCACAGAAAGAGAATTGAAAAAAAAAAATCCCATTTATTGCACCAAAAAAATTAAAATACTTAGGGATTAACTTAGCTAAGAACATAAAAGACCTAAACTCAGAAAACTACAGGACATTGAAAAAAGAGATAGAGGAAGACATAACAAATGGAATAACATACCATGTTCATGGATTGGTAGAATCAACATCATTAAAATGCCCTTAGTGATCTTTAGATTCAATGCAATCCCCATTAAAATACCAACGGCATATTTTAAAGATCTAGAACAGATTTATTTGGAATAAAAAAAAAAGACCCTGAGTAGCCACAGCAATCCTGAGGAAGAAGAGCAAAGTTGGAGGGATCTCAATACCAGATTTCAAGCTGTATTACCAAGCCACTGTTCTCAAAACTGCCTGGTACTGGCACAAGAACAGACATAAATCAATGGAACAGAACAGAGAACCCAGACATCAACCCAAGTCATTATGCTCCATTAATATTTGACAAAGGAGGCAAGAGCATACAAAGGAGTTGGGAAAATTGGACAGAGACATGCAAAATAATGAAACTAGACTATCAGTTTACACCATACACAAAAAACAAACTCCAAATGGATAAAGGACTTAAATGTAAGACAGGAAACCATAAAAATCCTACAAAACTTCATAGGCAGAAAAATAGCAGCCATATGCCGTAGCAATATCTTTACAGACACAGCTACTAGGGCAATGGAGACTAAGGAGAAAATAAACAAATGGGACTACATCGAAATAAAAAGCTTATGGGAAAATAAGATTTTATTGGCTTTAAAGAGAAAGAAAGGGAAAGGGAGAGAGATAAAAACATCAATTAGCTGCCTTCTGCTCACCTGCTATCATGGATCGAGCCACAACTAGGTTAATATGCGCTGACCAGGAATCGAACCTGCGACCTTGTGGTGCATGGGATGATGCTCAACCCACTGAGCCAGACCAGCCAGGGCTCCGGGCATCTTGTAGTTTATATTTGTTGTATATATTCATGAGGAGTGTAAGCATTTATCAGGGCCAATTTCCTTGCTATCCTAGTAGATGCAGTCACGTCATTCAAAAAGGAAGCATCATCGATTTTTGAAGCCTCCATTGGAAGGAAACGTGGAGAGTAAATCATGCAGTCTATTCTTTTAGGTCTTGAATTCCAAGTTCAAGCTCGAGTTCTCTCCGTGGACAAGGAGAATAGCTGTACTTCAGGGACAGAAAAAGCACTTGCTTATCTTCCCTGGGCAGAGATGCTCAGCACAATACATGCCCGCTCCCCAGCACGATGCGGTATGCAACTCAGCATGCTCGTCGATTTTCTGATTTGTCTCATTATCGCCCAGGTTAGAGCTACACATTCACGTATTAGGAAGGCAAATAATTGCACGGGTAACGTTTCTCAGATGTCACTTCTGTAATACCCCCACTTCCCTTTCAATGAAATTACATTTTAAAATGTCCTTTTCAAAAAAAAAAAAAAACCTGGGATCAGACATAATCATTCAAGCTTATTTCACAGAGCACCCGGGCACTGCTTCAATTTAAAAATAATGATGTTGTGTGAGAAGCAAACATCCTGAAGGTTTGTCACAGAAAAGAGAGAGAGAGAGAGAGAGAGAGAGAGAGAGAGAGAGAGAGAGAGAGAGAACTGAGTGGGATTTTGTCAGCTAAAAGCCTTACCCAGGTATCTTCGCAGCCACATGCTTCTCTGTATGTATTAATTTACATAAACATCACGGTTGGATTTACTTTACCTTCCAAATTAAATGGAAACCGCCTTAGACATTAATAGGAAAAATTGTCTGTGCTCCTTATTTCACAGCCGGGCCTCACGCTGAGCGCTGGCTACTGTACGTATGTGTCTAACATGGTATTTAAACCATAACATTCTAGTCCTCCTGCCCACCCCCACCCCTGGTGTGGCCAGTTCTCTCATCGATCACACAATGTCCCATACTCTTCCTTCAGCACGTTCATCGCACCAGCGATTTTACATCATTTTTGTACCTGCTTCGTTAATATCTCTGCTCCCCCAGACTGTCGACCCCATCATGGTCAGGACTGTGTCCCCAATACCTTCCGTGATGCCTAGGAGAGGAGACGTGCTAAAGAAAGTCTTGTGAAGTAAATCGAGGTGTGACCTTTCTACAGATGGTAAGGACTACGTTTTTATGACTGCGGTGTTTGTGTAATTCATCACAGACAGTGTCATCCTTGTGCTCTCTCTAACAAACCTTTTTGTTCGGAGGAAAACAAAACCATCGCTTTCCCTGGCACATCCACAAACTCGAGACCAAATAACCTTTCTTTCAGCCGTTCCAGGCCCCGGCTCCTGCTGTGGGAAGGGGCCCGCCACCACCTCCAGGCAGGCCTCCAGGGATGACAAGCCCCCTCCAGCTGTGCCAGGAGGCTCCCGCGCAGGCTCGCAGGCCCGTGGATTTCTCTCTGCTGCTGTTGCTCCCAGCAGCCAGGGGAGGCCGAGAATTAAAAAACGAAAACAGGGATTGTTTTAGCTTTCTCGTGTGGTTGCTCATTGCAGGTATTTATTGGCAAATACCAGGTTAAAGCCTCCATCTGACTGTTCCTGTTATGGGAGTGGAGGGGGAGAGTGGGAAGAATATAGGACAGAGAATGAAGGACTGTATTCTTGTGATGATTCCTAGAGCTTTCTCTCCCTGCTTATTTTTTAAAGCCAGCATTTGTCATTTTTGTGCTGCCACTACTTTCTCTCTCGTGGTTTCACTGGCCTGATGGGAACTTCCTCCCCTGGGTTCCCGCGTCATCTTAGCATCACCAATGCCCCTGCCTCACAGAACCCTTGCCCCCATCCCAACAAGTCAGCACCGGTTCTCCATTTGTGCTTTGCCTTCCCTTTTTCCCCAGAATCTTAGGCCGTTTTACCACATGTTATGGCTACTGTGCTGATAGATCTGCTTTGTCCTGGTCAATGACAGAGAGAACTGTGTGTGTGTGTGTGTGTGTGTGTGTGTGTGTGTGTGTGTATGTAGGTGTGTGTGGCTTATATTGTAGAAGATTTCTTTTAAATATATCTTATTGATTTTTACAGAGAGGAAGGGAGAGGCATAGAGAGTTAGAAACATCGATGAGAGAGAGACATCGATCAGCTGCCTCCTGCACACCCCCCACTGAGGATGTGCCTGCGACCAAGGTCCCTGCCCTTGACTGGAATCGAACCTGGGACCTTTCAGTCCGCAGGCGGACCCTCTATCCACCTACCAAATCGGTCTCTGCTTGTAGAAGGTTTTTATTCAGGATGTTACAATTGGGCTCTTTTCATTTTGATTTTATCAGAGTTCCCCAAAGAGAAAAAAAGAGTATAATAAAGAGAGAATAATGAAGGGAAATTATATACTACGGTGCAGGGAAAATCCCCACGCTGACAGAGACAGAGAGACAGAGAAGGAGTGAGCCTCAGAGTAGTGGCTTCACCCTCCCCCCTCGCCTATTTCTTTAAGGGGTTCAGGCTGACCCAGAGCCCGTTGGGGGGGGGGGAGGGGAAGATCAATCCAGGAAGCATAGAGCAGGCAAGGTCGTTTCCTAACACCCAGCTGTCTCACCCCTTGTGAAGTTCTGAGCCCCTGAGAGAAATAAACTTTAATGCATTTTTATTATTATTTTATTATTTAATTGTGATAGAACTAGAGGCTCGTTGCACGAAGATTTGTGCAACAGGCCTTCCTTCCCCTGGCTGCCGGCACCCATTTTTCTCCGGCACCCGGGACCCAGGCCTTTGCTCTGACCACCGCCTTCTGCCTTCGCTCCGGCCAGAGCCCACTCCTGTAGCTCCCTCTGCCCCCCACCTTCTCCCCTTATAGAAGGTGTCCTGCCCCAGCCGGCCGCTCCGTGCCTGGAGCAGCTGGGGGGGCAGGGCCGCTGCCATCTTTGTTCTGCTAATTTGCATATTCTCTCCTGATTGGCTGGTGGGTGTTGTGACAAAACAGTCAACTTACATATTTCTCTTTTATTAGAGTAGGTTAGAAAGCCTGCAATACTTTTTAACATGAAAGGGACTTCAAAAGTTACATTAGTACATACGAAATTTCACATGAGAAGAAGGCAGGATCTTGAGAAACAACTAGTCAAGTAAAAGGGTTAGAAACCTGCTTTCTCCTTATCGCCTACTCTATGTAGCTTGTTTAAACAAATAAACAAGATACACACACCAGGCTCTACCCGGTTTGGCTCAGTGGGTAGAGTGTCAGCCTGCAAACTGAAGGGTCCCAGGTATGATTCCGGTCAAGGGCACAAGCCTGGGTTGCAGGCTTATTCCCCAGTGTGGGGCACGCAGGAGGCAGCCAATCAATGATTCTCTCTCATCACTGATGTTTCTACCTCTCTCTCCCCTCTCTCTTCCCCTCTGAAATCACTAAAAAATATATTAAAGATAAAACAAAAATGAAAACACATATCATTATTACATTTCATGAAGAATGACTTCTGTTTTCTCATATTGTTCCACACATGTTCAAATCAGGGTTAACTCTGACACGGGATGGCACATACCCCATGCGTGGACATACCACATTGTTAACAAATCCATTTCCTAGTCGTTTCCACCTCTTGTTGAAGATGAATAATGCTGCTAGGGATATCTCAGTGTAAGCTTTTCTGTAGACACATATTTTTACTTTTTGGGGTATATACATCTAAGTGGAATGGCTGAGTCATAACATAACTTATTTTTTAACATTTTGAGGAGCTGCCCAAGAGTTCCCGAAAGAGCCGAAACCAGTGTGGCTCAGTGGATAGAGCATCGGTCTGTGGACTGAAAGGTCCCAGGTTCGATTCCGGTCAAGGGCATGTACCTTGGTTGCGGGTACATCCCCAGTAGGGTGCGTGCCAGAGGCAGCTGATCGATGTCTCTCTCTCATCCATGTTCCTAACTCTCTGTCCTTCTCCCTTCCTCTCTGTAAAAAAATCAATAAAAAAATATATTTAAAAAAAAAAAAAGAGTTCGGAAAGAAGCTGTATTATGCTACACACTTACTGGCAACGTGTGAAGATCCTCATATCTCCACGTCCTGGACAATCCCTGCTATTGTTGATTTGAAAAATGACTCCTGTATTTTTTTTTTTCAAATTTCTCTTTTCTATTTTGGGTAGATGGCAACATCCTTAGCTAGGAAGGGAAACGGTTCACACCGAATCGATGTAGAGCATCAGTATTCCAAAAACACGTTTGTTTTAGATTTTTAGTTTGCTGCCTTCAAATGAGGAGCCGAGACGGAAGTCAAGCAAACATTATCTTCCTTGCTTGCAAATATGCACAGCTGTGTAATGTGGTTATAGATTATTCATCTTATGATTATTTCCCCAGCCTTATCTCCTCAGAGCTGACAAATGCATAATTAAGTTCTATGTCTTACATCCTCTGTTTTTGTTTTTCTCCGTCCTCATGTCATCTAAGACGTGGAGGGATGTGTCACTCCTTAATTCCAAACGGAATGAAATTGAATTCATAGAATTATGTTGATAACATTTTGAAACTGTGAAAAAAAGGGAGCATTTATTTCTTCAAAGAGAAAGAAGCGAAACTCTCACGGAACCACGGCAGCCTGAATGTTAAAGACTGAGAGTGTCAGCGAGGAGACGGTGGAGGGGAGGGAAAGTGGGATACTGCAGGAAGTGAGGGCCGGGCGCCAGGCGTTAAGTTTCCTGCAAGCAAGAGGGGGGTGGTTTATTTCATTTATTTTTTATTTACAAACATATTTTATTGATTTTTTTACAGAGAGGAAGGGAGAGGGATAGAGAGTTAGAAACATCGACGAGAGAGAGACACCGATCAGCTGCCTCCTGCACGCCCCCCACTGGGGATGTGCCCTCAACATGCCCTTGATCAGAATCGAACCTGGGACCTTTCAATCCGCAGGCCGACACTCTATCCACTGAGCCACACCGGTTTCTGCTAGATAGGGATGTTTCACTGTGCGAAATATGATAAAGAGAAATTGGAATCAGATGAACTACACTAACTTTGAACTTAGCTCCGTAGCCAACAGATTAACTCTGAATTGGCCAAACTGCTTGTAGGGAAGAGTCATCCCTTTGCAACTTTTTAATCACTTAGAACTACCTGTGAAAAGGGATAAACACCGCTTCTTTTTTAATTTTTTAAAATATCCCAACAGAAACCACACTGGCAATACATGCTCTTATTTTACAATAAGGACATAGAAATGTGTTCCACTCCTGAAAGATCCGCCTTTTATAGGATTTTGAAATGTCACAGGTGAAGATACAGGACAATGTCACCCGCAGGACATTGCCACCATTTCAGCACAGAGGGGAGGCCCGGTTTGGGGAAGGGAGGAGCCTGCATTCAGGGCCAGCCGCTCAGCTGGGGTACAGGCGGCGATAGAGCAGCAGGCCGTGCAGACAGCACACAGTGTGGCAGCTGCCTGGTGACACAGTGTGGCTGTGGGATGGCACCGCGGGTGCCAGCCCTGGGCACAGATGTCCAGTTCTCCCCACTAAGCTGCTCAGCTGGGGTCCCGTCCAGGGACATGTCTGCTCCAGTCCCTGAGACAGCGTGAGGACTACAGCTCAAGCCAGGGACCAGTCTCTGGTGGACACGAAAAGTTCTCTCTAGCCGAAACCGGTGTGGCTCAGTGGATAGAGCGTCGGCCTGTGGACTGAAAGGTCCCGGGTTCCATTCCGGTCAAGGGCACGTACCTTGCTTGTGGGCACATCCCCATTGGGGGCTGTGCAGGAGGCGGCTGATGGATGTTTCTCTCTCATTGATGTTTCTGACTATCTCCTTTCCTCTGCGTAAAAAATCAATAAAATATATTTTAGTAAAAAAAAAAAAAAAGTTCGCTCTACTGAGAATGAGCAGATGCTGACTTAACCACTCCTCTGCCAACCTGATTGATCCCTGACTGCTCCCCTGCCAGCTTGTTTATCCCTAAGTGCTCTCCCCTGCAGGCCTGGTCACCCCCAACTGCTTTCTCCTGCAGGCTTGGGTCCGTTTCAACTGCCCTTCCCTGCAGGCCTGGTCACCCCCAACTTTCCTCCTCTGCTGGCCTGGTCACCCCTAACTGCTCTCCCCTGCAGGGCTTGATTGCCCACAACTGCCCTCCCTTGCAGGATGCTGACTTAGAGAAGAGTGCCTCCCCCCATTGCCCAACTGGTCCGTTTGTATGCAAATGAGCACTCCAAATTTCCATGGTTTGATTGGTACAAATCACATGTTGCTGGTGGGTCACCATGGAGCCACTCTGATTGGTTGGTGAGGGTGTCATGGAGGAGATAGCTGTGCAGCAATGATGGGACAGGGAGAGTGTCGGTCCCATTAGTTGAAATACATTACTAGGAGCTCTCAAACAGATCCATGTAGAGGCTGAGTTCACCACTCTCATACAATTAATAGAGGATACATTTAATTTACAAACATTGGTACATAGGTGTGTCTCACAGAGCTGAAGAGTATACAGTGGTACCTCGAGATACGAGTGCCCTAACATACGAGATTTTTGAGATATGAGCCATCGAGCGAGCAATTTTTACTTTGAAACACGAGCAACATTTGAGATACGAGTAATCATGCAGATTGGCGGGCTGCACAGGACCCACCAGTTTACCGTGACTCGAACGTCTCATAGTTTCCCACGCCTCAAGGTTACAGAACGAATTAAACTCATATCTCCAGGTACCACTGTATTTCTTTATACAAAAAGGGACTTGAAATAGGTTAACAGAAAATCACACGTTATACACATACCGGGAAACAGTGTCTTGTCTTTTACATGTAAATAGTTTTATTGTTTGGTGTTAGACGTTTTAGGTTGAGTAATACATTTTGCGGGTGTGTAGAGTAACATCTGGGAGTCCTCTAAGTCTACTGATTCTTACATACACTAAATATGAATTGATATATCCTTAAACGTGTCAAGCTCTGGATAAGATCAGAAACCAGAACACTCTTAGTTATTCAACAGGAAATAAACTTGTGTTAGAAAGCAACTTCACATAGGAACCAGATCAACTAATTTTGAACATTGCTCAGGAGATTATATAATCAAAGAATAATCACTCCAACACACAAGATGGATGCCCCCATGTGATAAAAGATGGCTGCCCCCATATGGATACAAGATGGTCACCACAAGATAGCCAGCAGGAGAGGGCAGTTGGGGGTGACCAGGCCTGCAAGGGAGGGCAGTTGTGGGCAATCAAGCCTGCAAGGGAGGGCAGTTAGGGGTGACCAGGCCAGCAGAGGAGGAAAGTTGGGGGTGACCAGGCCTGCAGGGAAGGGCAGTTGGAATGGACCCAAGCCTGCAGGAGAAAGCAGTTGGGGGTGACCAGGCCTGCATGGGAGAACAGTTAGGGATAAACAAGCTGGCAGGGGAGCAGTCAGGCATCAATCAGGTTGGCAGGGGAGTGGTTAAAGGGTGCTCAGGTTCACAGGCAAAAGTGGTTAGGAGTAATCAGGAAGGAAGGCAGGCGAGCAGTTGGGAGTCAAAAGTCCTGGATTGTGAGAGGGATGTCTGACTGCCTGTTTAGGCACCGGGCCTCTAACACACACACACACACATGTATGTGTGTGTGTGTATGTATGTATATATATATATCTATATATCTATAGGAGAGAGAGAGAGAGAAATCACTTTATGGTCTTTCCTATAGAGGTGATTGAATTAATTTAAAAGGCTTATTAAGCAGTAAACATGAATAGATATAAAGAAGTGTTTTATTCTGAAAGTGGAGTCACATTAGTTGAATGATAACTTAGAGGAAAATAAATTATTAAAATCAATGGTCTAGAAAATATTTGATGTGTTCTTTTCTATCACCAATCCTTTAAAATCTATATCATTTTCTTTTGAGCTCTTCTATATTGAAATAGAAAAGGTAATATTTGCCTTTTCTTTGAAAGAGATGTATTTTCAGTATATTTTACTGGCCCTGAATTTTATATCTGAAGTGAAAGCTAATGTATTGAAGCTTTAAATGAATCAGACTGGAGATGAAGATGTGCTCGGTGATAAAATCGAAAAGGAAATTGAAGAAGATGCTGTTGTCAATCATTTATTAAAAACGAGAGTTATTGCAGTTCCAGTTTAGAAAGGGAGATTACTAGTTTTATTTTTTATCAATTTTCCCGTTAGCATTATTTATAGTTGTTATAAATAATAGAACAGAATAAGCAAATAACATAATATTACTGAAAAATTTATGTAAAGGAAAAACTATAATAGAATTTTCAAACAATAATATTTTAATTAACTCTTTTTAATAGTCACAGAGCAAAGTCGATTATCTACCTCTGAACTGAAAATGACAAACATAGGAAAGTTTGATTTGTAATCAATATCGAGGGGAACGAAGGAGAAAAACAAAAATCATCGGAAGATATGGAATCGTTATAGGCTAGCCAGACGTCCCTGATACCTGGATGTCCACATCCATCAAGACAAGAGCCTGTCACTCAAGCAGGACCTTCCCCAGTCACTGAAGTCCTTGCCAAGGGCATAAACACGTAGGCACCGGGCCACTTCTGTCTTCGGTGCGAGACAGATGCATTAGGATTCACCAGGCAGAGGTAACATCGTCTCATTAAACATTAATTGTGGTTATGGGGACGCTGTCTCCAGCGCCTGTTGCAATATGTCTTCCTGCCAATTAATTGGTGTCCTACTTTATAGGTCTCTCATTAGTTGATATGTCATGGGTCAGCCCAGGCGTATTAGACCCAAGGCTAGATAGAGATGGCTACTCTTGACAAATATTCTCCAATTCTGGCCAACCATGCTGATGCACTCCCTCTCTCAGTCCATCCGCGAGGGCTGAGGGGGCCGTACGGTTAATCTTTTCCAATTGAATGTGAATGCCAGCGAGAGGTGGCATTCTGATGCCAACATACACAAGCTCGAGTGTGCCTTTTCTACATTCTCTTTGTTGAGGGATGTCAGACTCAACACGCATGATACGAATGTTGAACACTACTTACCTGATTTACTTCTACAAACATTCATGATAACTTCCCTAAGATTTTTTTTTAAATCGGTAGAATTTCAACAGTGATTTTCACAGCTCATCATGTCTCTCCACCACTTGCTAAACAAGTCGCTTCCTTTCCTCTATCCTTCCTTTATCTCTGGAAGATGATTTCTGAAATGTTTGTGATGATTGCTATCTTCATGAAAATTCTTTAGATTATATAACAATACAAAGGTAATTACAAGTTATATAAAAATCCAATATTTTTTAAATAATGTATACAGCCTTTTAAATATCACTGCCTACTGATAATAATCATTAACTTAAAATTGTCCCTAAGATAGAAGTATCATTATATTTTTCAGGGAAAATACTAATATATTTGATACAATCTAAACACTAAGTTTTTACCACAGTTCTCCACGGGATCTTCTTGTTTAGGTATGCTCTTTAGTCATGTCTACATAGTGAAAGTACATGTTACTTTGAATATGCCTCCCCAAATAAATAATTAGAAACTCAGTTTTATAAGCTGAAACCAATGTCCTAGCCCATGAAGTGAAAAATATTTATAGAGAGACACATATATAATACAGAGGAGTGTGCATATAAATGCATATCTATATCTATCAAGAGATAAACAGATGTTAAAAATACAAATGTAATTTCAAGTTGGTTTTTAGATTAACTTTCAATCTCTCTCTTATACAAGAAAACTATGTCTGTTCTGGCGCTGCCAAGAGCTTCTCCCTTGCCTCTTTATCACTCATGGTCATCCTCCCCCCCAAGGTGATTCATATCAATTTATACTTGAGTGATACTAGCTGATAACGGAACTGTAATATCATAATAGATATTTCTTAATAGATATCCAACATTCTCCAAAATTTCAAACATTAATGAATGTTTCCCTCAACTTTACTTCTTGTACTAACAGAGAGTGTCAATAAATATTTTTGAATACGTAGGTCCTGATTTACTATTATAAAATAATGGTAATAAGAGTAAAACTTGTCTCTAGAAGTTAGAACACGGCATGATAGGCATTTATATCCAAATAGTAATTTCTCTAATGAAGGAAGAGGCTTATAAAAATCCACCTTTCTCCTGTTGAAACAGGAAAAGAAGTGCCAGCTTGAACAGTTGAATGTCCATCTATCCTACCGTCGGATAACCAATTAACAGCGATGGCATTTTGGGTATTCCAGCTTCCCTGGCAAGTCTGCCACATCTTTAACCAGGAAGAGCATCTCCAGGTGTTTTAAAGGAGAGATCATTTAAAATTCCCCAGCCATACCTGTTCAGATTTCACAAGAAATATGTATGTAATTTTGTTTACCTTCTAGATGTGCCAGAGAAAGAGAATTAACCAGTTCTTAAAATAAGAAGGGTTCACTCTCTGTGACCATAATCCTAGCCTTCTTGGAAGTAAATCAGTTGAATTCAAGTCATGGGATTGCCTAGTCACCATGATTCTTATCCTCAGGCCCTTACTCCATGAGCATGAATGATTTGGGGTCCATATGAGTCAAGAGGCTGCCCTCCTGTGTTCAAATAGCCATAATTAAGATAATGAAGTCATTCAGGTAGGGAAGGCTCCAGTACATCTGGAAATATCTACTTGTGCTTCACTTACAACTCACTCCATCAACGTTGTATTAATTATGAGGATATCACTGTTGCAGTTTTTACTTGGCATTTAAATGCTAATCATGGTTTCTGCTAAAACTGATAAAAATAATCAAGAATCCAGAAGTCATATTCCCAGCATTTCCTGGTTACATTATCATGGGATTAATTAGAAAAGATATGCTTCCACTGTTTAAATTATTCAGCCCAGGCTTGTTCAGATTTCACAAGGACTATATTATCTAAACCTTGGCAAATGAAGAAGAACCTGTCTCAGATGAGGAGAAAGACCACTAATAAATGGAAAAGCCATGGAAAAGCAAATCCAGGGCCAACAAATATTTCTGAAGACTAGAAATTTTTGGAAAATGTTTTGTAAGGAAAATAGTACATCATGGCACCAATCCTATCTAATAAAAGAGTAATGTGTAAATTGATCGCACCTCTGCTACACCACAAGACACACCCACCAGCCACACCCACCTGCCAATCAGTAGCAAATATGCAAATTAACCCCAACCAAGATGGCTGTGGCCATGGAGAGAGCAAGAGGGTTTCCCCAGCGATGGAGGAAGCCAAGCTTTCTACACACCCTGGCCAGCCCAGGACTCCACTCAATGCTACAAAGTTTCAATTATAGAAGGTAAATAAATTCCAATAAAAATGGCAGCA
Organism: Lasiurus cinereus; assembly: GCA_011751065.1. Taxonomy (NCBI): domain Eukaryota; kingdom Metazoa; phylum Chordata; class Mammalia; order Chiroptera; family Vespertilionidae; genus Lasiurus; species Lasiurus cinereus. The sequence goes on along the minus strand of JAAGEH010000413.1, from coordinate 1,594,595 downwards.
GCCATGGTGCTGGAGAGAGCAGGAGGCTAAGGTTGCCCCTGGTGATGGAGGAAGCCAAGCTTTCAGCTGCCCTGGCCTGCCTTGGCCTCTGCTTAAGGCTACAAAGTTTCAATTGTAGAAGATAAATAAATCCCAGATACCAGGGCCTCCACTGGGGTCACCGGGGGGCGTGGCTGGCCTGCAAACGACCACAGGTCCCTCACCCAGGCCACTCCATGCCCCAAGGGAACCTCTACCCTGATCTGAGACACCCTTCAGGGCAAACCAGCTGCCCCCCACTCATGCACCAGGCCTCTATCCTATCTAATGAAAGAATAATATGCAGATTGACTATCATTCCAGTACACAAGATGGCTGCCCCATGTGGCCAACGATCCTTGTCCCCATGTGGGCACAAGCCACAAAATGGCTTGCAAGGGAGGGCAGTTGGGCAATCAAAGCCTGGCCAGCCCAGGCCTCCACTCAATGCTACAAAGTTTCAATTATAGAAGGTAAATAAATTCCAATAAAAATGGCAGCAGGGAGGCCAGTTAGGGGTGACCAGGCCAGCAGAGGAGGAAAGTTGGACACAACCGGGCCTGCAGGGGAGCAGTTAGGCATCAATCAGGCTGGCAGGGGAGTAGTTAGGAGGTGATCAGGCTGACAGACAGAAGTGATTAGGGACAATCAGGAAGGAAGGCAGGCAGGCGAGCAGTTGGGAGCCAGTAATCCTGGATTGTGAGAGGGGTGTCCGACTGCCAGTTTAGGCTTGATCCCAGTAGCGATCAGACATCCCTTGAGGGGTCCCATATTGGAGAGGGTGCAGGCTGGGCTGAGGTACACCCTCCCCGCCCCCCTCCCCGCATGAATTTCATGCACCAGGCCCCTAATTGAAAAATAATATTCCCAAGTGGTGCCTATGTTTAAAGTATCACTTGACTTTTCCTCAACTCATTTTGGGAAGCAGCCACTATGGTAATGATTATTCAGAGCCAGAAATCATGGTATTCATTTCCCTTGAAATCTCTGTCAGCTGAAATTGATCTGAGAAGAGTGGAACTCAACAAGCCTCAGTTTAATTACTTTTCCTTTGGATTCCTTTCACTATAAAAACAAGGACATTATGGATCAAAGGAAACAGAAATCTTGCTATAAATTATGGGGGAGAGGGGCATTTTTAGGGGGTGATTCTGATGGGCTTGACTGGAGTTATGAGTGAGATCATCCTTAAACCTGTCACTGTTATGTGCCAGGATCATTTAACTTTAATCACATTCCTATTTCTCTGATTGGGGGGGGAGGGGTAGAGAGAGCATTTCAGTTGCCAGAATCTACTAAAATCACATGCTCAGAAGACAGGCACAATGACCGAGAAGAAGAAGATAACAGTGGTTAACATATCATAGGCTACCCCCGGGCCCCACGTCCCTCACTCTCCATGTTCATGCTCCCATGTGCTTTCCTCCCCTTGGGCATGGACATGGCTTGTTTCAAAAGAGGAGAAGATGCCAAAGATGACAGGCTGTGTGTGATGACACACTTAGGATTGCAGTGCCTCCACGTTTGGGGTCTCTCCCTCGCTGGCATTGCAGAGTGAAGTGCCCTGGTACAGGAGACTGTGGGCAGCCTCGAGGAACTAAGGGAGTTTCTTGTTTCATGGCAGAGAAAACCTAAAGCTCAGCCCAAAGACCCGGATTCTGCCAGCAACCTGTGTCTGCTCCTAAGCAGACCCACCTCCTGCCCCGTCCGCCCCCTCCAGAGCCTGCAGCCCTGGTTCACGGCTTGTGAGTCAATGACAAGAGGACCCAACTGAGCCATGCTGACTACTGGGCCTGTAGGAATAGTATGTTGTGTAATAAGGGAGTGTCGTTTACATGTGCCCAGTTTGAGGCAATATTGACATGTAACGGTTAATATAAAACCATAGTTTTATCAAAGCAATGATTAGCACCTGCCTGGCATGGCTCAGTGGTTGAGCATCGACCTATGAATCAGGAGGTCACAGTTCAATTCCCGGTCAGGGCACAGGCCTGGGTTGTGGTCTCCATCCCCCGTGTGGAGCCTGCAGGAGGCAGCCGATCCACGATTCTCTCTCATCATTGATGTTTCCATCTCTCCCTCCCTCTCCCTTCCTGTCTGACATCAACAAAAATATATTTTAAAGAAACAACGATTAGCGATGACATATGCCTTGGCAGACGTTAGCTGGTCATCATTAAAACAAAAGCCTCTAATCACAGATTCAGATTTGGGGTTTACCTTCAGGACTATGCTCTCCTCTTTACCTATTTGGTATACATAAGGTGTCCCCAACAGGTATGCACACTCTAAATCATTATTACCATATTTTCCAGCGTATAAAATGACTTTTTAATCCAGGAAAAGCTTCTCAAAAGTTGGGGGTCGTCTTATATGCCAGGTGTCATCTTACAGGGCGGGTATATCCCAAACTCTATATTTTAACTGGAAAAGTTGGGGATCGTCTTATACACCCAGTCATTTTATACACTGGAAAATACGGTAATTCCAATGACTTAAATCTGAGAAGAAACATCAGCTGAGCTGTCGACTGAGATATCAACTGTCAAGGAGGGTGTACATTTTTGGGGGCACCCTGATTTGAATGTACTGTGTAGGGATACCATGTCCCTGTGTGAAGCTGTCAGGTTGTGAACTTATTAATTCCTCTACCCCGCCGCGTTTCAATTACTACGGTTTTCACCAGTTTTCCAGGATCAGCGTAAACTGGAATAAAGGGATCTATAATCGGGCAATTACCGCTTCATGATGAAATCTGAAGAGTCGTTAATAAGGATGCTCAGCCTATTCTGTACGTATTTTCTAGTCTTTCAAAATTGTCTTTTTCAGAGACAGAAAAGGGGAGTCTTCCCAGCTGCATAAAATGATAGAAGCCAGCGTTGAATTCAATAAGCAACATGTTTTTTTCTGAGAAGTGAGTGCTCCCCCCCATGGAAATTGTCAATGTTACGTCATCGCTTCAAATAGAACTGAAGATTCCTGGCTGGTGTTGGTGGCATACTCTGGGTGACACTTTAATCCTGATACAGTCCTGCCCTTTGTTCTCCACAGGCTCCTAAGAATTGAAATATGAGCCATTTCAGTCTTCATGAACTAGACTCTTTAACACAGACTTAGACTTTTACTTTCTAGGGTTAGAATTTAAAAGTCTATTAGGTGACTTTGCTTTTCTTTAAAAACATACATTTTTACCGTGATTTAAGACAACGTGATGTTTGAAGTTAGGGCTGTGGGTCTATTTGACCCCCATTATGTCATAGAGGAAGGAACTCGGCCTTCATGTCCTTAATCAGTTCTTCTCAATCCCAAATAGAGATGGGGGGGGGGTGTACGTGTGTGTGCGTATTTAACGACGGTGGAAACACATAGCATATAAGTTCTGCCTAAAAAATAGCAAATAACCATTATCTTTAGTCTCGATCATTGTCTAAGGCAGGAATCGACACACCTTTCTGTAAAGGGCGAGTTGGTATTTGCAGCTTTGCAAGTCTGTAGGATCTGGGTTGGGATGACTCATCTCTGGCATGTAGCATGAAGGCTGCCATAAAAATATCTAAATAAAGGACCTTGACCGAATTCCAATAGAAGTTCACTTACAAGAACAGGAAGGCTGGGTGTGGCCAGCAGGGACCTCGCTTTCAGATCCTTGTTCTAAAGGAATTCAGGTGAGGAACTTGACTAAAGACAAGACCTGCGGCTGATCTGACCACCCCAAGAAAGGAAAACGTGCTCAAGGTTTGTGGGTGCAAGCTGGAGGAGAGCCAAACAGGAACCTATCTATGAAACCTGTAAGGATTTTTGGGGGGTTCTGATCTGAAAGAAGCAAGGAGGAACAGGAAAAGGAGAACGAGCTGTGAGCTCTGTGGGAACAATTCAGAAAGGAAACCCACCGTTAGGGCATCGACTAGAAAGAAACATGAGAGACAGAAAGAGCCAAAGTTGCCAGGGCCGGTGTGGCTCAGTGGATAGAGCGTCGGCCTGCAGACTGAAGGGTCCCAGGTTCGATTCCTGGTCAAGGGCATGTAGCTTGGTTGCAGGCACATCCCCAGTAGGGGGTGTGCAGGAGGCAGCTAATTGATGTTTCTAACTCTCTATCCCTCTCTCTTCCTCTCTGTAAAAAAAAAAAAAATCAATAAGATGTATTAAAAATAAAAAGAGCCAAAGTACATTGTAAGTTCCATTTTCTAGAGTGGGCTGGATATGCTCTGTGCTGTTATCCCACAAAACTCAACAGTGAGGGGGCACTGCTCACGCGTAGTTCAGTGAAAGATTTGTGCTGAGGACGCTGAGTGTTGAGCTCTACCTGCCCAGGTGGATGTGGAGTGGAAGCAGAGAAAGTGCTGGATCATTTTAATTGGAATTTCTATTATGCTTTGCAAGGAGAGGTCTGAGTGGACAAAAGCTAAGGCCCCTCAGTGAGACCTAATCCGCCTTTTAAAACACAAAAACCATCACACAAAGGTTTATTCTTGTCACCACGATTCCTCCCGGGAATGGCCCATAAAACGCAGCCGGACCGAAGCAAGGCGTCGTTTAGAAATGTCCAGAAGGACTCTCTGAAGTCTGACTACTATTTTTTTTTTTGAGTTTGTTCTCACTGACCTTCCCCTAAATGGATCTGGATCAATCACATTGATAGACATTTTATCTATTTAAGCTGTTTCTCTGGCTTGAATGCCAAATGAAGAAACATGCAAAATCAGTGGAGTCTATCCAAATCAGCAGAATTATACAAAAAAAACCATAAGCTTTGCCCTAACTAGTTTGGCTCAGTGGATAGAGCGTCGGCCTGTGGATTGAAAGGTCCCAGGTTTGATTCCGATCAAGGGTGTGTACTGAACTGATGTGAGCTGTACATTCCCAGTGGGGAGTATACAGGATGCAGCTGATTGATGTTTCTAACTCTCTATTCCTCTCTCTTCCTATCTGTAAAAAAATCAATAAAATATATTTAAAAAACCATAAGCTTTAAATAAATAAACTTGGGGTCGTAGAATACGTGGGAATAATTGCATAAAACACGTGTGAACCAATGGTTGCAGGATATGCCTCACATCTTACAAAGACTACTTCTTTTGAGCTTAAAAAGGAAAAAATGTAAACATTTTTATACTATGTTCTGTCCTGTCACATTTAATTCATAGTACCTGCCCTTGGTAATCTAAAGCTGATGATTTGCAGGTATGAATAGTAATATACACAGTCACTTATTGGTATTAAATGTGTTCTATTTTGTTTTAATGATGTAATGTTCATGTGTGAAGATACCTGAAGAAACTATGATTGATTTGATTGTCATCAGTCGAAGAATTAAGACTCTAAGAAAAATAGTAATAGAGCTATTTTCAAAGATTGCTCATACAATTTCCTTTTGAGTCTTCCCGCTACCCCTTTTCCTTTGACAGCTAATATTTTTGTTTGAATATAATACTTAGAATTCGCTTTATAAAACAAATACCTATCTGTCTTGATACAGCATGGACAATCAATCAATGCCAAGTAAAAAACAGGGGCAAATCTCATTTCTCCAATGCATCCCGGTCTATTTTGGAAACACGTTTTCAGAACTTGCCAAGAATTCAAAAGTTTTGGTTCGCTTTCCCTCTCTGTTACTAAAGTTGTTAAAGTTTTGGGGTGATCTTATTCTGTTGTGCTGACTTTTCCTTTTCCTACTCAGGCCCCATCCTTCCCGGCCCAGCTGAGAACTATCTAGCTGTTCTAATTAAACCACCGGCCCCAGAGTTTGCTTTATGTGCCAAGATAAAGTGTGTATGTGTTCACAGTACTTCCTGCTCTAATATCTACTAAACATTCTCAGAAAACTAAGACTTTCTGTGCTTTTCTGGTAGACAAGAGACAACATATCTTTACCTTTGAGAAACATAATTAAACCACGCCTCCAATTCTTGATTCTCCTAATGTGTCTACAGGTGCATTTTATTTACCCAAGTAACTCATTAAAGTGAGAAACAAAGGAAAAATACGTCGAAAGTGCCTTTAAACTCTAAAAAGCTATCCAGGGGTGAACCAACCACTGTTGCTTCTACAAAACCTATCTGAAAAGATCTGTAATATTATAATTTTTATGTTAATTAATGATTGTGGTTGTAATAGTTTAGTCAGGAGGTTAAGAAATTTTTATGAATGTTGAACAGAAATTTAAGAAAATGAATGAGTTGAGATTCAGTCCAGCCAATTCAATCAATCTGAGAACGTGCGATTCAATTTCCTTACCCACGGCTGGGAGGCCAGGGTCAGGTGAAGAACAGGAAAAGACTGAGACACTGGAAGGTACTTGACCAATGTCAGGCAAATATAATAAAATCAGCACCACAGACACAGAGAACATTAGGAATGCAGTCTAGCATAGAGCCGAGAGTCAACGTTTTGAGAATTTATATTGAGTTCTGTCCCTGGGTCACCTTGCAACTGAGAGAAAAATAATTTCCCCTCCTCTTCAAGCTTCATTATATTCCTTTGCAAAGGAAATGCGTCAGCCACTGCATAGAAACCTTCTTATGACTGAAACTCCGTAAAAGAATGTCGATGAGCAGCACAATAGGATAAGATCACCCCAAAACGTTAACAACTTTATTTTTTTTAATTGATTTTTTACAGAGCGGAAGGGAGAAGGATAGAAAGTTAGAAACATCGATGAGAGAGAAACATCCATCAGTTGCCTCCTACACACCTCCTACTGGGGATGTGCCCACAACCAAGTTATGTGGCCTTGATCAGAATCGAACCTGGGACCTTTCAGTCTGCAGGCCGACTCTCTATCCACTCAGCAAAACCGGTTTTGGTGACAACTTTAATAACAAAGAGAGAGTGTGTGAAAGTGAAAGTGAACCAAAACTTTTGAATTCTTGGCAAGTTCTAAAAACGTGTTTCCAAAATAGACCGGAATGCATTTGAGAAATGACATTTGCCCCTATTTTTTACTTGGCATTGATTGATTGTCCATGCTGTATAAAGACAGATAAGGTATTTGTTTTATAAAGTAGAGCCTAACTATTATATTCAAACAGAAATATTTCCAGGAGTGGGGGGGTAAAGGGAAATGGAGGAAGAGGGTCAAAAGGATCATGAGAATGTCATGCTCAGCAAAGTAAGTCAGGACAAAGGTCAAGAACCATTAGATGGCACTCACATTTGGGTATAAAACTGAAAGCAAGAAATGAACAAACGAGAAAAACAAAAAGTCAAGGACACAGACAACAGAGATGATTACCAGATGGGATGTGGATGGGGGTGTTTAAAGGTAAAGGGTCATACATATATAGACTTTCTGAAGAATATTTGACTTTGGGTGGTGGGCACACAATATAATATTCAGGGGATATATCGTAGGCTTGAAATCTATATAATTTTATTAACCAATGCCACCCCAGTACATTTTATTTTAAAATAGTACAAGCTTCCAGTTATAAAATAAGTAAGCAGTAGAGATGTACATCATGACTGCAGTTAGCACGGCTGTATGATAAAGAGGGAAGTTGTTAAAGAGTAGCTCCTAAATTGTTAAAAGAGTCGTCGTTACGAAGAGAAATATTTTCCTTTTCTCTTTGTTGTGTTTATACGAGATGATGGACATTAATTACACCTGCTGTGGTAATCATTTCACAACATGTATAGAAATCAAACCACATGCTGGACATCTTAGCCGTATACTTAGTGATGCGTGCACACCTGTTTCTTAATGAAACTGGAAAGTGTTTCAGTGAGATATTTATATTTCTTTGGGTGTGGAATCTTATTCATTGTACTCAGACATGTAAATGAAAAGGAGTTGTCTTTCTCATGATAATTCAAGGATTATCTCTAAAAGAAACACAGAATAAAAACAAATCGCAGAAATTGGGTCTAAGACAAAGGCCTCCTTTGAGGCAGGCCGATGATGAGGAAGCTCAGTGGATTTTGAAAAGCTTTCTTCTTCTTCTTCTTCTTCTTCTTCTTCTTCTTCTTCTTCTTCTTCTTCTTTAAAATATTTTTTATTTTTTACAGAGAGGAAGGGAGAGGGATAGAGAGTCAGAAACACTGATGAAAGAGACATCGATCAGCCACCTCCTGCACGCCCCCTACTGGGAATGTGCCCACAACCAAGGTACATGCCCTTGCCCGGAATCAAACCTGGGACCTTTCAGTCCCCCAGGCTGACACTCTATCCACTGAGCCACACCGGTTTTGGCTCTTTTTTTTTTTTAACTTCTAGGCTTTTACACATATTTCAGAAAGCCTCTAAGGCATTCAAATAACACGTGGTCAAAAGGATCTTGAGAATATCATGCTAAGCAAAATAAGTCAGGAAAAAGGTCAAGAGCCATGTGACCTTTTTATTAAAAAGAAACAACATCAGTATGGGTCTGACACGGTTGCTTGATTATTATTTAATTCAGCTAGCTATCCCTTAAAGGGGGGGGGCACTGGTTCATAAAATTATATAGATTTCCAGCCTATGATCTATCCCCTGAATATTCTATGGTGTGCCTACCACCCAAAGTCTAATATTCTTCAGAAAGTGTATATCCTTAAAGCAGCGGTTCTCAACCTGTGTGTCGCGACCCTTTGGGGGTCAAACGACACTTTCACAGGGATTGCCTAAGACCATCGGAAAACACAGGTATTTACATTATAATTCATAACAATAGCAAAATTACAGTGATGAAGTATGGTTGGGGGTCACCACAACATGAGGAACTGTATTAAAGGGTCGAGGCCTTAGAAAGGTTGAGAACCACTGCCTTAAAGGAGAGCCAGCTGAATTAAATAATAATCAAGCAACGGGGTGAAACCCAGGCCGTTGTGTTTCTTTTCCAGGAAAGGATCCAATATTGACCTTCAAAACCCACATGTGAGCTTGGTGGCCTGCTTTGTCCTTGTTTGGATACTCATGCTCTCTAGGTACTTAAAGGTGCAGCGTGTTTCCCCCTCATCCTCCCACACTGCTCAGCTTCCAATGGGCAGGTGGCACGCCCACGGTGGACATGCATGCACACTCTCACATTCCACGCGGGAATTCAGTGAGTGTGACTTGTTCTAATCCCATCACCTTTTACCATTCATTCAGCGCGAGCTTCCATAGGCGGTCATATTTTACTTTTTTTTTAAATATATTTTATTGATTTTTTACAGAGAGGGAGAGGGATAGAAAGTCAGAAACATCGATGAGAGAGAGACATCCATCAGCCGCCTCCTGCACACCCCTTACTGGAGATATGCCCACAACCAAGGTCCATGTCCTTGACCGGAATCAAACCTGGGACCTTTCAGTCCACAGGCCAACGCTCTATCCACTGAGCCACACCGGTCTCGGCGGTCATATTTTACTTTAGTGGCCACCAGCTGCAACCACCCTTGCTGCCGACGCCCAGCAGAAAATGAACTGCTAGAGCAATGTGAGATGATACGGTTTCCTTCGCATCCCGATCGCCCCTCAACGATTTGCTGTTCTGAAGGAAGCATGAACACGACACAGTGAGAAGCAGCTGCTTCATTTACCTTAATTGTTAGGCACTATCTCACGTGATCTCTACAGCACATTCAGCAGCTTCTCTGGAGCATCTGCTCTGTGTTTCACCCTCACACGACAAAGGTCGCAGAGAGACATGCTTGACAGGTAAACACCGCCACCGCAGACTCTGCCCAGCACAAGCTTTAGCCATCCCTTCGACCGCCCTGTGATGGATGCCTGCGACAAGCCGCTGGAACCGAGAAGCAATTCCGTTGACCCTGCAAGGTGCGCCCGATTCCCAGGCCTGGCCAAGATTTAAGCAGCAATCCAGCAAGTCGTCCTGATCGAATTTGTTCCTGGGAACGTGTGTCTGTGACTCCGAGCCTCTGTCTTAGGAGACATGGTGAATAGATTGAGCTTTAAAACCCCCCTGAAATGACTAACAGACTTGTCGCTGAGAAACACAACAAGAAAAACAATGGAATCTTACTTTTGTGACAGCATGGATGCACCTAGAGGCTATTATGCTAATTAGGATAAGTCCCCGGAAGGAGACAGATAGCATGCGATTTCACATAGAAGTGAAATGTAAAGTACAAATGTAACAAAGAGAACAGACACAGGCTCCTAGTTGCAGAGAACAGCCGCTGGGGGCCAGAGAGGAGGCGGGGGGCCCGGGCGGCGGCCCAGTTGGAAGCAGGGTGAAAAGGGTTGTGGGATTGAGAAGTACAGATTGGAGGTCAGGAGAATGTCAATCACAGCAGAGGGACCACAGTCAGTAGCATTGTAATCACGATGTGTGGGGCCAGGTAAGTACTGGTACCACTGGGGAGAGATCACTTTGCAAAATATACGATTGTCTGACTACTAGGCTGTACAACTGGAAGGAATACAAAATAATGTTGAATGTAGACAGGTCAATGCAAAGAACTGTAAATATACAATTAAGGGAGGAAAAGGAAAGAACAGAAAAACTACAAACACAGCCTTTCAGAAAATCATGGTATATTTTGAAGACCAATTAGGTAAACAAGTTCTCACATTATAATTAAACTGGAGTATATTTTGATCTAACTTTTCACAGTGAGGAGACCTTTATTGTCACATTATACAAGGGCCTGTTAGAAAAGATGGCAGTGATTCTATCCAGGAAGGAAAGCAAAGGAAATAACAATAGAGGAAGAAGAGATTGCAGGGAAAGGCCTTTGAGGCTCATGGAAGTCCCACATAAAAGTATTGGTTTGAGCTGAAACTGGTTTGGCTCAGTGGATAGAGCATTGGGCTGGGGACTTAAAGGTCCCAGGTTCGATTCCGGTCAAGGGCATGTACATTGGTTGCGGGCACATCCTCAGTAGGGGAGGTGCAGGAGGGGGCTGATCAATGTCTCTCTCTCATCAATGTTTCTGGCTTTCTATCCCTTTCCCTTCCTCTCTGTGAAAAATCAATAAAATATATTAAAAAAATAAAAATAAAATAAAATATACTTAAAAAAAGTATTGGTTTGAGGGAACAAACCAATTTAGAAATATATAACAAAAGAAACTCTACGACTTGCAGGACCACCTGCTATGACTTGCAGGACCAGCCGCTCTGCTGCTAAGCCAAGAAGAGGACCAAGGTGGCCACACCACTGGTGGACGGTGGCGAGGTGGCCCCTGTTACCCACAATTCATCCAGGAGAAGCTCATCCTGCCCCACAAGGACGTCCAGCTCAAGTGCGTCTACCTGGGGCTCCCAAACATGACAAGACTGACACCCAGGTCACCACCGACTCTGCACTGGCCTCCCACAAGTACCCTGTGGCTATCAAGGGTGCCCCCTCACCCCAGAGGAGGCCCTGTGGGAGAGTTCAAGCTGAAGAAGGCGTGGAAGTCAAGTTCTAGTGGAAATTCAACGGGTCAATGGTGCAAATCCACTGAAGAGTTCAAATCACTGGAGAGGGATTAGGGCATGAAGACACTTGCTGGGTCTTTTTGAAAAGTGTTCTGTGTTGCTCAAGGTGCATGAAGTTAAGGGAAATGCATTTGTTTAAATTCATCAACTATGATGCTTTCAGATGTAGGCGGTTCACTTACTGCAAATTTTACTTAAACAAATAATGATCTATAAACAAATATTTATGGCTATACCAGAGGCCGAGGTGGGGTCCCTCGGCCTGGCTTGTGGGGATATGGCCAAAATGGGTTCTCCAACATCCCTCAAGGGGTCCCGTATTGCAAGAGGGTGACACTCCTCTGAATCATGCTCCCTCCTCTCTGGTTCTGGGTGCATCACCAGAGAACCACCACTGCCAAGTCACCGCAGCTTGCATCTGCCCCTAGTGGTCAGTGAGTGTCATAGCTATCTGTTGGATGGTCGAACGGTCAGCCGCTTAGGCTTTTATATATATAGAAGATAGTACAATTGCCTTTCACACTGGTTTAGACTAGCATTTTCTGCAATGACTCTGCACTTCTAGCCCTCAGCCATGGAGAAAACATATTGAAGATCAGAGCTCAGATTCTCCATGTTCCCCCAAACCAATACTTTTATGTGGGATTTCAATGAGCCTCAAAGGCCTTTCTCTGCAATCTCTTCTTCCTCCATTGTTATTTCCTTTGCTTTTCTTCCTGGATAGCCCCCTGCCATTTTTCCTAATGGGCCCTTGTATAATGTCACAATAAAGCTCCCCTCACTGTGAAATGTTAGATCATAATATACTCCAATTTAATTATAACGTAAGAGCTTGTTTACCTAATTTGTCTTCAAAATATACCATGATTTTCTGAAAGGCTGTGTTTGTAGTTTTTCTGTTCTTTCCTTTTCTCCCCTTAATTGTATATTTACAGTTCTTTACATTGTCCCTGAGACACAAATTCTATCTAAGTAACCTGACTTATTACTTAAATAAGCTAAGGAAATCATATTATAAACAAGAACTTAGGTAATCACATAATTACCTTATTTTTCTCTTCTATAACATGGAATAGATTTTCCAGCATGCGTTTACAAAACTGTCCTTGATTTTCACACACGCACACACATGCTACCTCTCTCTAGATCATACATTATAAAATCCGTTTTAAGAGGCAGCAAGATTTATGTTCAAATGTCAGGCTCCAACTTATTCAGAGTCCATTCAAGTGAGGATTTCTTGAGCCTACTGTTATTACCTTTGTGAAGTAAAAACAAATCCAGACCCAGCTAAGGAGAGACCTTATTTGAAAGGATTGTTGTTATAAGGGGACAGCAGTGACTGCAATAACACCATCAGCCTCCAACCTGCCCCCCTGGTGGTCAGTGAGTGTTATAGCTACCTGTTGGATGGTTGAACAATAGGGTCGCTTAGGTTTTTATATGCATAGAAGATAGTAAAATTGCCTTTCACACTGGCTTACACTAGCGTTTTCTGCAATGACTCTGCACTTCTAGCCCTCAGCAATGGAGAAAACAAGTGTTTGCCAGTGTTTCTGAGGTCAGGCCCACAAGGTCTTGTTTTCTCAGAGAGGAGAGAGAACACAGGTTAGAGAGAGCCCGGTGGGGGGAGTGGGTGGTGTAATTGGAGAGGGGGCCAGGAAATACACTGGTACCTCAAAATACCAGTGCCCTAACATATGAGATTTTTGAGACACGAGCCATCGAGGGAGCGATTTTTGCTTTGAAAAACGAGCAACAGTTGAGATAGGAGTAATCACGAGGATCGGCCAGCTGCACACGACCCACCAGTTTACCGCTACTTGAGCATCTCATAGTTTCCCAGGCCTCAAGATTACGGAATGAATTAAACTCGGATCTGGAGGTACCACTGTATCTTTGCTTAGCCTCTGCTGTTCTTGGGAAGAATTTTCAGGGAGGGTTTGTGTTACACTCTGATCCTGGCTCAGGCTGGGAGCAGCCACGTCCAGAGGTCAGAAGAAAGGAGAGAGGCCTAACCGAGAGATGGTCAAGTGAACAGGGGTTTGGTCCAGGGCAGTGAGAGGGTGCAGGCAGTTGAGCTCATCATTGAGGAGACAGGTCTGTGCCTGGCTCTGTGGTAATGTTACCGGGGCAGCCAGGCCTGGTACCCGGGTCACTGAGGAGGAAGGTTCGGTGGAGAAAGCCTTTCCCAGGAGGACAGAAGCGGAGGGGAGACTGCTTAACCATCGCTGTTTCCCAGAAGCATAGCTCATGCCAAGTTTAACGCTGTAGCTACAGGCCATTTTTCCAAGGATTTCTTCAAACCCAAAAATACCTCAGCAATCATATGAAAAGGATTCAAGTGAATCTAGTTTTCTCCTTTTGTTATTATTCTTTTTTAATTTTTATGGTGGAAAACATTACACGTGTCCTCCCATTGAGCTCTTCTAGCCCTCTCTAACCTCCCACCCCCACCCCAGGCCTTCACCACCCTATTTATTGTCTGTGTCCACGGGTGATGCATGTCTGCAGACAAGGTCTTTGGTTCATCTCTTCCCTCCCACCCACCCACCTCGCCTGCCTTCCCTCTGAGATTTGACAGTCTGTCCCATGCTCCTATGTCTCTGGATCTATTTTGCTCATCAGTTTATGTGGTTCATTAGATTCCACAAATAAGTGAGGTCATGTGATACCCGTCTTTCTCTGCCTGGCTTATTTCACTTAACATGATGCTCTCCTGGTCCCTCCATGCTGTCTCAAGGGGGAAGAGATCCTTAGTATTTTTTCATGGAAAGTAATATTTAAAATTCAAAACAATAATTAGGCCCACATCTCCGTGTTTCTATAATTAACATCATCTTTCTCAGACCAATGCATGTGCTGGTGGAAAGTGAGGTGCAACAAGGCTGCTAATAGTATGAATGTACAGTAGGCTGGCGGACAGTATGTTTAGATGAAAAATGTATGCGTTTTCTGTTGAATGGATCTCTTTGCTGTTATTGTCGCATTCCTGTAGGTGATTTCCAGAAGCTTTTGGCGGTCTGTGATCCAAACTTCACTTGAAAGGTGGTGCACTTGCCAAAATATCATAAAGGAATACCTAGTATTATCTCTTAATTTGTCACTAACAATAGCCGTATCAATAGCAATTTTGTAGAACAATGTTATCTTGCAAACTTTTAAAATTATAATTGGATTTAATTAAAAAATGACACAATTGACAAGCATATGATTCATTTCAGAAAAAGAATAAAACTGAGGGCAAACAGGGACCCAAGGCCAAGTGAAGGAACTGAATGTCATTTTCTTAAAAAATATGTTATTGACTTTTTATAGAGAGGGAGAGGGATAGAGATTTAGAAACATCGATGAGAGAAGAATCATGAATCAGCCGTCTCCTGCACACCCCCCACTGGGGATGTGCCCACAACCAAGGTACATGCCCTTGACCGTAATCGAACCCGGGGCCCCTCAGTCCACAGGCCAACGCTCTATTCACTGAGACAAACCCGTTTCGGTTGAACGTTATTTTTAACATACACTGAAATATGCAATCTCGGTTTTGGGCAGTTTTCCTCAGAAGCCCCAAACAAGGTGATAATTCAGCAAATTCAGGTTCTCAGAGAGAAATGTTGCCGAGTTAATGGATCGCCTTTAAACCAGGTGGACATATTTTGAACCGCCACATCGCTTCGTTTGAAAATAAATTGTCAAATTGTAGAAAGGGAAGAATTCTTTTCGCTTTCCAAACTTTTCTAAAGACCCTACAGTTCAAAACAGGCGACCAACGCCGGCCACGTTTTTCATTACCTATATTTCGTGTGCTGAAAATGTAATAGGGCAGAGCCATTTAGGAGATAATCACCATGAATGGGAAGGGAAGGAAAGCAGCGAGAAAATGGACTTTTAAAAATGTGTGTATCAGCAGGCTCAGACACCCGGGAGCAAAGGACACATTGACAGAAAGCCTATAGCAAAACGGGGAGCTGGCAGTTTCCGAGATGCAATAATAAGGGCAAGGAAATAAACTATAGCCATAGAAACACAATATGAAAGAGTAGCCTGCTGGCTGATTTGAATAAGGTGTGAACTCTTCTAAGAGGATTAGCTGCGGGGAAATCGCCAAGATAGCCATGTCAATGCAGTTTAAGAATTTGTGGGCAGCACTGGAGAACCGCAGTCCACATAAATTGCTGCTGGCACGGGGTCCTAAAAGTCAAAGGAAATGTAAAGGAAGTTAAACGAGGCAGCGAGAGGTAGATAATTATCTGTGGCTGCAGGAAGGAACTTCAGTTATAAAAGAAACAGCCCAAAGTTGCATTTTATGAAGTTTGACGCTTCCTCCCGAGTAAAACCTGATGGTATGGGGGATCGCACATCTTACCCAGGAAGTATTTAATATCGTCATTTAAGGGCTACAGAAATATTGTTTACAGTACATTCTATTGTGCAATGCAAGTGCTGAGCTGTAGAACATTAAATGATTGATGAGGAACTAAGGTAGAAGCTGGGATAAGCAATAAAATTAAAGCCTAATTAAAGATTTTAAAAAAATATTTGTATTTGTTTTAGAGAGAGGAAGGGAGAGGGAGAAGGGGAGAAACATCAAGCAGCTGCCTATGCATGAATTTGTGCATGAATGGGGTGTCCGGCCAGTTTGGCCAGGGGGAGGGGACATGGGCAGTTGGCTGGCCTACCTGCTGTTCAAACTCCTGGTTGAGGGGACAATTTGCATATCAGCCTTTTATTATACAGGATTATATAGGATATACACTGAGTGGCCGAATTATGATGTGTTCAGAGATCATAATAATTTGGCCATTCAGTGTATAATAATTTGAAACAAGGTTCAGAAAAATTAAGATAATGAAATCTCTTCAAGTAACCCAAACAGTATAAAAATACTTCTTTGCAAATCCTATATAATAAAAGACTAATATGCTAAGTGTCCTGTTGTCTGGTCATCCGTTTAACCAATCAAAGCGTAATATGCTAATGATGTGCTAAGGCCACTCAACCACTCCTTATGAGGTGCACAGACCACCAGAGGAAGACACTCCAACCAGGAGGTGAGCTTGCTGCTGGGGTCTCATCGAGACTGAAAGAGACGAGCCAGACAGGCCTTGGAGCCCTCTCACAATCCCTCTCAGGCTGGCCAACCTCCCAAGTCCCGATCATGCACCAGTGGGGTCCCCTGACCTGGCCTGCACCCTCTGGCAACCCCCCTCAGAGGATGTCAGAGAGCCAGTGTCAGCCTGATCCCACTGGTGCACTAATTTGTGCACTGGGCCTCTAGTTCATTTATGAGTTGATTACTTTACTGGACAAATATATTCGATATCTATTCATTAAAAATGTCTGGGAAAACTTGTTTCTAAATATGGCTGGGATCCTACCTGTTAGGAGAGGTAATGTCAAATGCAGATTCTTGGGATGTTGGGGTCACATTTCAAGCTGTGGGGCTACGAAACTAAATTTTGGGAAAAAAACAACAATGTTTCTCAATATATTTTTTTAAATATATTTTATTGACTTTTCACAGAGAGGAAGGGAGAGGGATAGAAAGTTAGAAACATCAATGAGAGACATCAATCAGCAGCCTCCTGCACACCCCCTACTGGGGATGTGCCCACAACCAATGTACATGCCCTTACCCAGAATGAACCTGGGACCCTTCAGTCCGCAGGCCGATGCTCTATCCACTGAGCAAACCAGTTTGGGCTCAATATTTTTATTGGTTTTCAAAAATGGACATGTATTTTGGGAAAAATGACCTAAGACACTACATATGAAAATTTTGTTAGCATCGTTCAAGGGATTATTTTATTTGTCATGAATGTTACTTTATTTTGTGTAAACTGTTAGGTAAGTTTACATTTTAAACTAACTTGATTTGTATTTATTCTATCTATATATCACTTCCTGCTGATGAATTATAGAATCTTAAGAAATTTACATAATCAAATATCTAATACAATGGTTTTGTTTTTATGTAAAACTTTCATACCTAAAGAATATTATAACTGGGTTTTGAGGACCTGTTAGGAGTTTGCTAAAGGAAAAATAAAGTAATACTTTCCCACTGGAGAGCAAAGTATGACAATATTGTATTTTCAGGGAATGTTGAGAGGTTTCTTAATACACACAACCAATGGGAATGGTAGCAAATAAATTTCCCACGAATTCTATGGAACATGCTAATCATGTCAGGCAATATAATAGAGATTTTGTTTAGAAGGATATTGGGTGTCTGTCTATCTATCTATCTATTTATCTACCATCTATCTCTAGATAC
This sequence comes from Lasiurus cinereus, assembly GCA_011751065.1. NCBI lineage: Eukaryota > Metazoa > Chordata > Mammalia > Chiroptera > Vespertilionidae > Lasiurus > Lasiurus cinereus. Next base: position 1,576,956 of record JAAGEH010000413.1, on the reverse strand, counting down.
AGATCTATAACTATATCTTCAATTCAATGCTATGCTGATCAAAATAAAGATGTTATAATAATTTTTAAAGGTCTAATTAACTTTACTAGAGCATTAGTAAATTAAGCAATGAATGTTGGAGAATTTAATGACTTCCTGGTTCAGAATAAATTTAGTAATAAAAACTCATTAGAAAGGAAGTACATGCTTAAAATATCCCTTGTGTGTATAAAAGAAAAAGTGCAGTGATTATTAATTGAAATTAAAATTTAACAGTATACTAATGTAACATGACATAAAATTCCATCTGTTACAGAGCGTTACGAAAACAAAAATACTGAGGGACTAGTTCATATTTCTTGGGCTTTGACTAGTTAATTGCTGCTTAATAAAAACGTATTTGCATAAAAAGTGGTGTTGATGGTAAGAATTCTAATATACACTGCCATATATATTTTTTCTTATTCTTCCCAAACACAGTCCCTTTTGGGAATAAGAATACAACTGGCAAAGTATGACAAGAACTAGATGAAAAGGAATTTTAATCATAATCGCATGCTCCCCACATAATATAATATAATATATACATATCAAATGTAAGTAGATCTCTGTGTGTATATAAATTTTCCATAAATTATAGACAATATTGAAGATACAAATGAAATGCAACATACGGTCGAAAAGAAAAGTATGACACCATTTGCTCTGTTTAAAAACCACATATAGATTATTCGAATTAATAGATTTTCTACATTTTTTAAGACTCCATGGCACCTCAAGTATGCCCAAGAGATTCTGCATTTAAAATGTGACTCTAAAGCAGTGGTTCTCAACCTTTCTAATGTCGCGACCCTTTAATACACTTCCTCATGTTGTGGTGACCCCCAACTATAAAATCATTTTCGGTGCTACTTCATAACTGTAAAGTTGCTACTGTTAAGAATCATAATGTAAATATCTGTGTTTTCTGATGGTCTTAAGCTCTACAGCAGCGGTTCTCAGCCTGTGGGTCTGCATATAACCCGTTAGTGGAAAAAGAAGCACTTGTATTTAACATCAAAAAGGAATCGCTACAAGATCTGGTGCCACTGAGAAGCACTCACATTACATTTATTTAAGGAGAAAACATTCTTAGCCCCATAAGCAAGGTATATGTTTTAAAGTATTAAGTCACTAAACTGGCACTTATTTAAAACATGTTATACATTTTGGGAACAAACGACTCAAAGGTAGGGGATGACTATATGACCAAATGTCTTAATTTTAGGAATATAGCAGCTAGAAAAGAAACATAAATTTAATGCACCAAAACCAAAACAGTAGAAATCAACCTACATTTCCAAATACAGGACAACCACCACCTATATTATGATGCCAGCATTTGAAATACTAAATATAAAAGAAGTTAGCCATAAGAAAAAATTGTGCTGTGTCAGGTGGATTTTTTTTGTTAAAGCAGGAAACAAAGAGAACCATGCCATGATTGAAATTGGTATAAGTCATTTAACTGGAGTGTCGAAAAACCATGTTGTATGGAATGTAACAAAAAAAATTATATATATAATATATCTATGCCAGGAGAACTTTTGTGCTGGAGTCAATAGACTTCTTAACATACACATACAGAGATCTGTATACACAAAAATGGCTCTGATTTTAAGCTCTATGCTTTATTTCTGGAATTTAGTAAAAATATATGATGTTGTAGATGGATCGTGGTATCTATATGAAATATATGGTATATGATATCCTCTACACTAATAAAAGAGAAATATGCAAATTGAGCATACCTCCATGACACCCATCAGCCAACCAGGAGTGAGTATGTAAATTAACCCAACAAAGATGGAAAGTTAATTTGTATACACAGGTGTAGAGCGACCAGGCAGGGCGGGATGCCTACTATGAGGGTGAGAGTGGGGGGCAGAGGGAACTACAGGAGTGATGCTCTGGCCGGGAGCAAAGCCAGGGGAAGGAAGGCTTATTCTTGTACGAATCTTTGTGCAACAGGCCTCTAGTGTATAATAAAAGGCTAATATGCAAATTGTTCCTTCAACCAGCAGTTCAACCAGGGGTGGGAGCTGGCTGGCCAACTGCCCATAGACCATTCCCCATACTTCCAAGACCTCCCCTCGCAAGCCTATCCCAATTGGGGTGGGCTATCTGGACCTCACCCATGCACAAATTCATGCACCAGGCCTCTAATATGATATATAATTGCTTATATAGAATATACAATGCTCTTCCACAACTCACTAAAAGTTTTAATTATCTTATAGCAGTATTCTTCATTTCAGTTTTTCTACTACAGAATTGGGTAAAACTTTCCAGGGTGAATAGAAAATATATAAACCTAGAGAACATACATAATTGAAATGCTCTGCACTTTATGGCAAGAAAACTCAGTGTGTAGCTGGTATAAATATTGCTAACATTTTCAATGGCTTAAAACACATGACTTTTAAAATACAACCACTCCTTGGGTAAAAGTTTCTATTCTCTCTTACATATTGTCATATAGTATTTTACACCTCTATATGAATTTGCAATACTGACAATAATAGATTTTATTTTACTTTTGTGTGTTTTTTTTACTTAATTTCTTTTCATTGTATCATATTACATGGTACAAAATGCAGTCCATTTAAAGGCTTTTAAAAGTTACAGACTATTTTAAACAGAGGTATAGATTAGTACTTTAAAATGGCTGTCACTTGAGTCTTTATTGCCGGCAATTAATGCACATTGGTTTGCCTATATTTTGAATAGTTCCATTTTAAATGCATGGGAGAAACTAAATAGCTATGGAAATCATGATTGCTTTCTTTTCCTCCATTATATTTCCTCTGAGATCATTTTAGCACTTACAACTTGACCGCAATACAATTTGCTAGTTACCTCGTTGCACGGCAATCTGGGCTTATCTGTTAGGAACTGTCACTCAGAAGTCTAATTTCAGCCTCTATTATAATGCTGATGCAATGGCTGGGTCAATTTTGCTATCCACGCAGATCCTGAAGAAAATAAATGTCAGTTTGATTAGGTGCCTAAGTGACAGACAGATTTCTGTAAATATAATGAAATGTATTCCATAAAGTACACGGACGCCTTTGGTCATTCATTAGCATTTTAGGCTTTTATATCATTTCTTTTTATTCTGCTTGATACGTTTTTGAAGTCTGTTTCAGAAAACTATGAGCTCATTTTATATCTGCATATTTAAGTGATACAAGAGAGAGAGCCACTATCATGGAAATATTACCATTGGGTCAGAAGGAAAATATAGTATCAAGGAATTCTTTATAAAGTGAATTATTATGTAAAGTGGCATTAGAGGCAAATGTAGAAAATGGTTCCAATATGTTGAATAAATTCTGGAGAAATCATTTATTCAGATACTTATTGAAATGTAAAGGCAGCAAAGAAAATCAACCACTAGAAAGTGCTTAACTATGATTTCCATGATGAAGGCTTCGAAATCTCTATTCTTAACGTACAAGGGGAACTTTTAAATTTTTATAAATTCAGGAACTAACACAGTGCCTGCCACCCAGGGGACTTTAATTATTCTCTTCTCTTCTTTCTTTTTTTAAAAATATATTTTTACTGATCTCAGAGAAGAAGGGAGAGGTAGAATGAGATAAAACCTTATGATGAGAGAAAATCATTGATTGGCTGCCTCCTGTATGATCCCGTGGGAATCAAGCCTGCAACTCGGGCATGTGCCCTCACTGGAGAATCAAACAATGACTTCCTGGTTCATAGGTCGATGCTCAACTACTGAGCCATGCTGACTGGGCCTTCCTTTCTTTCTTTGCCAAAACTGAAATTCACTGACAAATTTCAGCTCAACTTGCTTTCAATCTTTTCACTTGACATTTCTTAATAATCTACTGAGATTTCACACTCATTATACGTATCTAAAAGAAAATCTCATATCCCACCCATACTCTGTAACACACAATTACTTCCTTTAATCTCAGAATTCTCACTAAATATTTTTTTTTAATTATGAAATATTTCAAACTTACTATAAATTAGGGAGATTAGTACAGGAACTCCAAAAGCCCATCACCTTAATTCATGGACTGTTGCTTCTCTCCCCTCTTTCCCCTCGAACTCTGATTCTCTTTCCTCCCCTATGGCTGAATTGTTTTGTAGCAAATCCAGCATCAAACCTGATGTCATTTTACTGGTATATAGTTCAGTATCCATCTCAAACTCCGGGCGTTTGTTCCAAATGACTTATCAGATTTGGGATCTACTAGGCATAAGCAAATTCATGCCTTATACTTCATATGGTATATAGTATATCAGGGACCTACAATGTCTTGTCTTATTTTTGGTTAAAGTTGATCCGTGAATTGAAATGGTGACACCCATTTTTATCCATTTCAAAGTATTCCATTCAGCTTCCATCTCATAACTTCCTACATTTGGTAGGCAGTACCAGAGCTATTATTTTATCAAGGGTTGTAAAATGCTGATTTTCTAATTTCATTATGCCTTTTGAATTTATAAGTTAGAATGTGTTTATAAAGGAAGGTCTTTACTCATCAACAAAATGATGTTTAAACTGTGTGGTGTGATTTATACTGCAAAGGTAAGATTCATGCTTCAACCTTTCCATTTAATTGGAGATATTAGTTTATGTGGTTATTGTACTTAACGTGGTGTTGTTACTGAGTTTGTCTGACTGGGTTTTTAATTTTTTAAATTTCTCTTGCATGTGTTTTGATATGAATTCATGGATTTTTTCTTAGGTAAATACATTTTGATCTATTCATTTGATCAGTTCATTTTTGATTCTCTATTTTTGCACCTTAGGTTGAGGGGAGACTCTTCCAATTGACTCATTTTTCTAGGGTTCCATTAGTCTTTGTCTACATTATTATTTTTGTCTATGAATTAATGATATTATCACATAATTTTATTTTTATTAGTTATAATATCCTGACTGCTTCTGTTTCATTCAGCATAAATCAGTGAAAAATTTACTGTGCTTTGTAGTGTATTAACTCTTGGGATTCAAAAATTAAATACTGGACTTTGGTTAAGCTAATATTTGCCTTTGTAGGTATATGAAGACATTTTTACTAAGAAATCTAACTACAAGTGAAGAGTTTCCTGATCTAAGAAGCTCATAAATTGGTGTAGCATTTGTAAAAATGGGCAGACTATAATACCTATAGTCAAATATGGACACTGTGATTAGGATATAAGAGATGGACTGTGTGAGCAAAAGGAAGTGTTATTTTTTTCCTATGAAGGGTGTTGAGAGTTAACAAGTGAATACTCTATGCAAGAGGTTTCCAGAGTAAGAATTTTTAAACATTTAAACTTCAGCATCTATGGACACTACCTAAACACACATATAACCATCAGTCATCCATATGTGTGGGAGCCCCTTTCACATCCCGCATGGTTCAGGGTTCCCGTTCAGGGTTCAGGTTCTGGAGGAGGCCACACACAAATGAAAAGAGAGACTAGAAAACATTAATTTGGCGATACTGGGGGGCTAGGCGGGAGCCTTTCTCTAGTGGAAAGACTACCGCCTTCCTTTGGCCTTGCCATCCCTTTTATTAAGACTCTGGGATACACCCATGACCTTTAGGCAGGAAATTCCAAGAACAGAAATTTACATGAGACAAACAGGTAGAGGCTGCTTCAGCGAACAATGTTTCCACTAAACAGTGAGTGATTAGCTCTGACCTTTCAGAGCAATGAAGGTGGACCAGCCTTCTGGTCTCCTGTTCACATCTTTCTATCAGTGAGACAATGTTTGGTTTCCGGCACATATGTCCCTGGTAACTACCCCCATTTAACAGCACCTGATAGTCCATTGAGTAATTTGTCTGGGACTCATTCCCCAGTGGTTCATCTGGCCATTAATTCTAATACTCACACTCCATGCTTTTCCCAACTTATTCCCCTACTGATAATTCCCTCTCCTTCCCCTCCCCCCACACCTTTGTTATTTTCATATAAACAATTTCTGTAACCAACTAACATGAAAATAACAAGAAAAAAAAACTGAGGACAGGAATTAAATCTGTATAATAGCTCTAAGTAATCCATAACTTAAAACAACCACCCTAACAAAGTCAACCCTCAGAAACATCTTTCCAGGGTTTGTAGATGAGATACTGTAAGAGGCAAGGAGTAAAATGGAAACAGGTCCCGGGGAAGCAGGGTGTGAATCCTTTCTGCTCTGAGTGGAGGAAGATGCCTGAATTTGAAAAAGAGAATGAATGAAACATAGATAACCACTTTGAGGAGTTTCAGTTAAGGGAAGTGAGAATGGAGAGCAGAGGTCACTTATTAGACATTCATAACATTATTTAAACCGTTTATTGACTTGGTAAATGGTTATCTTCAGTAAGTGTGTCACAGGGAAAGGTATTCATCTGTTTTCCTCACCACACTAGTACAGCAAATACATGAAGCCAAGGAAGTGATTAAAATGTTGGTTAAATGAGTGAATAAATTAATTCCCGGAGATACTTTTGATGCTGTTACAATAGAGTTTGATCATCAAACATTAGACAGGTACAAAATACTCCAGTATTCTACACTATAAAAATACATTGCTGTTGTATATCCATATGTGCTTTCTGCTCAATATATTTAATGTGTATGCTTTTGTTGTTGTTAAACAAAGATTAGTATTTCCTTATAAAGAGGTTTCTGTGTAGCAATTCCAACCTAGTAATTATGTTCTATCTTCAAAGAGAATTTGAAAAAAAATGCTTACATTTGAAGGTCTGAGTAAAATATTTACGTTGGCTTTGACCATCTTTATTTATTTTCCCTTCCTTCCAATTTAAAATTTACTGATAAGAAGAAAAGATCACCATGGCCAAAAGAATAGTTTATTTTAGCATTTTTCCTCATTTGGGGCTCAACCTTAATTTCATTTTATTGCTCTGAAAAATCTTACTGCACTTGTTTTTGGCAAGCAGAGTATGCCTCTGACATTAGAAACTGTACACTTGTATAATAAATGACATTTTTAGAAAAACAAAGCAAATGGTAGAATTACATGGAAAATTAGAAGCCAGGCTATCTTTCTCCACATTTCTGACAAGTTTGTAGGTTTTGTTTGTTTTTATATATTTATTTATTGATTCCAGAGAGGAAAAGTAATGGGGAGACAGAAACATCAATGATGAGAGAGAATCATTGATTGGCTGCCTCTAGCACACCCCCTACTGGGGATGGAGCTCGCAACTGGGCCTGTGTCCTGCCCAGGAATCCAACCCTGGCCTTCTGGTTCATAGGTTGACTCTCAACCACTGAGCCACACCACTGGACTGTAGCTTTTGCTATGAACTCTAATTTATTTCAAGCTATACCCTTTAAGGATGCTCTGACTACAGGTGAGTGATTATTCCTTCCATATCCCTTTCAACACAGACACTGTGAACTTCGCATCTGTCCAGAAAGGCTTTCCTTTGTACTGAGAGCTTGAAACGCAGAATCGCCCCCGTCTGGTCCTGCCATGGTTGGATCCAGCATGGCTGCTCTGCTGGATCTGAGGAGTGTCACATTCCCTGGTAGAGGAAGAAATTTTTCCCCCTGAAATGAAACGGGATATGGTAGAGCTTCGGTCCTCCCGGATCTCACGCTACACTACTATCAAGAGAGGGGAAGGGCCCAAACTGGTTTGGCTCAGTGGATAGAGGGTCGGCCTGCGGACTGAAGGGTCCCATGTTCGATTCCAGTCAAGGGCATGTACCTCGATTGTAGGCACATCCGCAGTAGAGGGTGTGCAGGAGGCAGCTGATAGATCTTTCTAGCTCTCTATCCCTCTCCCTTCCTCTCTTTAAAAAAATATTTTTAAAAGAGAGGGAGAGAGGGGGGTGGGAAGGAGACCTGTGAGACCCCAGAGGAGTGTCCTCTCCCTCTCACTGGCTCCGAGACTCTGGCTACTTTGGGAAGGAAGTGGAAAGAGGACAGATATCTCTGGTTTAGTTGGTGCTTTAATAGTTCCTTTATTGCCCTGGCTGGTCTGGCTCAGTGGATAGAGCCCCCTCGGCCTGTGGACCGAAGGGTCCCCGGTTCCATTCTGATCGAGGGCACGTACCTTGGGTACAGGCCTCTCCCCGGCCAGGGCCCTGGTCACAGCACATGGAGGAGGCAACCACGTGGCGTGTTTCTCTTGGCTTTCCCCCTCTTTTCCGCTCTCTAAAGAGCAATGGGAAAAGATCCTCAGGTGAGGATTCAAACAAACAAACAAAAAACTATTTCTCTATCAACAGTTGCTGCTGATCAGACATCACCTGTTCATCCCTGTCTATGGATAAACAAAGTCATCTCTCCCATGGGTGTCTCATACAGATTCTTCCAAATGCTGGCATGGACCTATGTCTTAATTTAAAAGAAGTACAGTCCCACGTCCTTCATTCAGCCCTTCAGTCAGTCGTACTCCTTCAGATATATCCTGGGGGCCTCTGGCTGCTGACGGCCTATTTTGGAATGGCAAACGCATGCAAATGTAGCCATCTCACATGTGGTCCATTTCATCCTCGGGAACCTCAGGCGTGCTTCTTACTCTGAACTGTGGGAGTTGAGACTCTTTATCTATCACCCCATCTCTTTTCTCACCATCTCTCTCAATTCTCTTTTCTCCTGGCAAGCAGACAGATCACTGATGTCGCTCTCTAGAAACCGTCCAACTAGAAAATGAAATGTGAAACACCTCAGATCCTTACAGACACTCGGAGTCCTCTTCCCTTGGATGGCAGTAGGGGAAGAACTGACACCTTGTCTATTATGATGAAAATTCACAACCTAAGAGGCTTCTTCCTTTCTCCTATTCCCCAGGCTTACCCAGAGGATTTGTGGGATGTGTGCATGAGATGGGCGAAGGGATATGGCAGTCTCTTAGTGATACTTAGAGACAAGTCTACTAGGAGCCAAATACATCTCCAGAAATTCAATATTTCCTGAAAGGAGTCCAACCATCTGAGATTCGGGACCGGGTTCAAGAAATAGAGCCCTTCAGTTGACTTGTAATATGATGACAATGCTTGTCATAAATGTGGGAGGGGCATCCCGGGAGACCATCGGTGAAGGAGTAATAACAGTGACAGGGTATGCAATGCAGACTCCGGCTGGTTGGAGCCGACGTTGACATTTCAAGGCGATGTTGAGTATCTACAGATGAAGAGGCATTTCTACATTTCTTTTGTCTAACTCGCACATGAAATTTTGCTATAAAAATGGTGTGTTTCTGATCTGATCTAGACATGGTTATAGAATAGCCTATAAATAAAAAATGACTTGTATTTCTAATACATGTGTGGTCTTAAATGCAGCTTAATCTAACTAAGACTTTTTTAAAAAATATATTTTATTGATTTTTTTACAGAGAGGAAGGGAGAGGGATAGAGAGTCAGAAATATCTATGGGAGAGAAACATCGATCAGCTGCCTTCTGCACGCCCCCTGCTGGGGATGTGCCCACAACCAAAGTACATGCCCTTGACCGGAATCGAACCTGGGACCTTTCAGTCCACAGGTCGACGCTCTATCCACTGAGCCAAACCAGTTAGGGCCTAACTAAGACTTTTGTAGAATGGTAGGAGAAGGTTTCAAGTCTTATGTTTGTTTGTTTTAATCCTCACTCAAGGATGTTTTTCCATGGATTTTTAGAGAGAATGGATGGGAGGGGGAAAGACACAGAGAGAGAAACATCTATGTGAGAAGGACACACATCTATTGGTTGCCTCCTGCATGTGCTCGAAAAGGGCTGGGATCATGCGTGCAACTGAGGTATGTGTCCATGAGCAGAATCAAACCCAGAACCCTTCAGTCCACAGGCCAATGCTCCATCTGCCGAGCCAAACCGGCTAAGGCTCCAATCTTAGTTTAGATGCTCTCTGCTCAGAGGGACTCGACGGAACCCTCTCCAACTACTTCAATTCCTCTTTCTCAGTTTGCTTCTTTTCTAAATAGAAATCAGCAAGGATATTGCATTAATTTATTGGCTTACTTATTGCTTCTCTTCTCCAATAAACATGTAAACTTCTTAAGGGCACACAGATGGCATATCTAATTAAGCACTATGATAACAACCCCTTACCCAGGACAGTGACTCACACATAGTGGGTATTTTTTTTAAATATCTGTTGAAGAAAGGATTGTAAGAAGGAATAAATGGACAGAGGCTGCATATTGTACTATTAGGAGTATCAGGAGAACCAAGAGTGCTATTCTGTCAAGTTGGAGCTCAATAAATGTTGATTGAGTCCCCTATTTTACCTGCTAGTCTTACTAAACAGCAATAATTGTTCTGGGAATCTGTGTCTGTTCACCAACTGGGTGTGTGAATCAGTGAGTGAGCAGACTCTGTTATCCTTTGCTGATTTTTTTCTTTACATTCTGCCCCATTTGGGTGGGTATGTTGCTCAAAAATCCACCAAAAGACCTTCAGTTCCCTCCATATTCTCCTCATATTTAGTAATGGAGCTCCAGATGTCTTTTTCTTTTCTTTTTCTTTTTTTCTTTTCAGGAACTCTTAAATTGACTGAATCAATCTAGTGGGGTTTAGGGAGGGATGGGTGACTATTCCTTCAAATTTTCTTTATTTTTTTAAATATATTTTATTGATTTCATACAGAGAGGAAGGGAGAAGGATAGAGAGTTAGAAACATTGATGAGAGAGAGACATCGATCAGCTGCCTCCTGCACGCCCCCTACTGGAGATGTGTCCGCAACCAAGGTACATGCCCTTGACCAGAATGGAACCTGGGACCTTTCAGTCCTCAGACCAATGCTCTATCCACTGAGCCAAACCAGTTTGGCTATTCCTTCATATTTTCAGTGGCTAATTTCAATGAAAGACAAAGCAGCTTATGTTTTACGGGAAGAATATAAATATGAGATAAATAAAAGTAAATATGTTTTTCCATGTATATTTTCAATATATTGTCTACTTATTATCTTGTCAAGGGTATGTTATTTGGGAACCAGCTGCATCCCCATCTTCTGAGAGCTTATTAGAGGTACAGAATATCAGGTTCGGGATCAAAATAAACATTTTAGCAAGAAGGCAGATGATTCGCATTCACATTCAATGTTGATAAGTACCGATTTAAGATTTCAATTCCTTTATCCCACTCTTTCCAACTAGGATAGGCTGACATGCTAACACTAGATTGCACTTCACAAATTGAAGGCCTTCTTTCTCTAATTAGTACGTCAATAATTACTGTTGCTGACTCTGGGTATCTTCATCTTTTTTAAATGAACCCCCCCCCATGATTTTTATTTGATGACAATATTTAAACTGACCCTACATTCCTCGGAGATTCAGAAATTTCCTTCAGAAAACCCCAGAAATATTGTTCTGCTTAACTATAAAATTAAAAAGCCACTGACCTTGTTACTGTATTTTTCCTCTGCTTCTGAATACGTTAGATTAGTAGACTCAGAATATCCTAAGGGTATACATTGTCAATTGTAGATCTAGAAAATATATTTCATCTCAACACAAGGCCCTGATACAACCATTGTAGAGGCCAACTCCCATTTTGTTTATTGACCAATGAGCTGTTTTCGTTAGTTCTCCACAGAAAAAATGATGATTTTGCTCTCTGTTTATTTACAATCAAGATACAAATCCAGCGGAAAACCAGTTTGGCTCAGTTGATAGATTGTCGGCCTACGGGGACTGAAAGGTCCCAGGTTCGATTCCCGTCAAGGGCATGTACCTTGGTTGCGGGCACATCCCTGGTGGGGCCAGTGCATAAGGCAGCTGATCAATGTTTCTTTCTCATCAATGTTTCTAGCTCTCTATCTTTCTCCCCTCCTCTTTGTAAAAATCAATAAAATATATATATTTTTTAAAAAAGATTCAAATCCAAATAGATATATTTGCAGTCCAACCTAAAAGCCCAGGGAGGCATTCCTTCTGTGGTATTGGGAAAAGTCACACACGTCCTCCTATATTGACTGTTCCAAACTTTCAGGATAGAAAGTCGTCAGAGGAGACTGGCTTGTTAAAAGTACGGAGTAGGGATTCAGCCTTAAACCTGGGTGTGCCTGCATAGTGCATATTTTATTTCCTGAGAATTTAAAAATAATTTGGCGGCATCTAGAGGGATGGATGATGGTGATGAATATAAGCTACCTTTGCACAGCAAGTTTGTTTTTTTTATTACTTGAGTGTATTATTTGTGTGTATCTGGAAGTGGAAAGTGCTTCAGGGACATAAAGAAAGATTATTCTGAACACGAATTAAGGGTTTGTTGAAGTTCAGTGAAGAGGTCAAGACAATGACAAGCAAACAGCATAGCAATCAATGGCCTCTCGCCTGGCAGAACGTACCCCAAAGCCCAAGCAGCATATGCAATTCCTCTGTTCACTTTGTCCTGAATTTAGATCAGCTTGTGGAGGTTCTGTGAATTGCAAATTCCAGTCCAAACCAGCTTCCCCTGATGCTGGTAATGAATTTAATTTTCAATTTCCACCAGCGGGAGTGATGCTATCGGAGGTTTAAACATTACCCATGTTTCACAAGGAGAACGAATCCTATTTTTCTTTCTGGTGGGGACTGGCCACGCCAAGGTCTGTCTGCCTGTTCTTCTAGTTATTCCGCCTTCCTGATCTTGGGGATGGGACCCGGGTAACTCTTAGTACTACGAATCCAGAAATAGCTAGTCCTGCTATCGAGTGCCCATTCACAGTTCATGCTTTCAGGGACTAAAAAGCCACAAAGGAGACTCAGTTATTACTGAGGGACAATGTACCCCAGGCCCCAAGGTAGAGATGGTTAACAGCCTGGAAGACGTTTTGCCTAGCTTGCCCAAGCTCACGTGGCTGAGAGCAAAAGGAAATGGAGGTCCATGTCTCTCTCTCACAAGTTCAAGCTGATCTGCTCAGAATCTCAACGCAGCTTTCTCTCGGGAGGAAATGCCTGCTGGAAAGAGCCAGAAGGAGGCCTCACCCTCAGAAGGCACAGACCGGAAGAGGACCATGGGGCCCAGACACCACCCTGTCCATGAGAAATCAGAGCGTTTTCCTCCCACTGAGCGGGTCCCACCACCAGAGCAGCACCGAACCTTCTCGATCCAGGGGAACGCAAGGAAAAGAGAGAGAAAGGCCTGCCTTCGCCCACTGCTGGAAATCCTGATGGTTCTGCCACTTTAAAAACCATGACAGGCCACATCAGACTGGGAGCAATGCAGGCTTGCAATCTGCTTACGGGACAAAAGAGAACATAAGAGGCTGGCAGTTCTGCTTGCTCATGGATTCAGTGAATACCCTTCAGGTGGTTGTGCTGTCTCGCTGGTTGGCCATTTAATTGGTTTATTTTTCTGACAGAGGGAAGTGAGGAAGTTTCCGCTCGTTTTAATTGGGTAGGTACGCCTGTGAGTGGGAAATACTGGTCGTCGCATGGAAATGTATTTTGAAGAAGACACGCTAGATTACGTTAATAGAATCTTTAAAATAAAACACGGGCAAATACATCTCAGCTGACTATTTCGGCTCATTTTTCTCCAGCTCAAGTTCCTTTTGGGCAAGAGATAGAATGTACTTGAAGCGATAAACACTGGATACGAAATCCAGAGAGTTAAACAACAACAGCAAAACAACACTTCTGAAGATGGGCCTGTGTATTTGTTCCATTTGCTAACCGTTACCATCAGGAAGCTTATTTGAGAAATCCCCTAATTACAGTAAAAGGGAAAATACCGCCTTCCCTCTCTGGAGCGTGTATGTAGACAAGGAGGAAGAATTAAATCAGTGTTTAGTAACAGTGCCGTTGTTACAGCATTTGTTTGCAATTTAAGCCCTTACACTCCGTAGACAGAAATAATTAGACTCACAAAAACTGGTCCCCAAAAGTTATAAAACAGGACAAGATGATTTTTTTCTGCTTTCTTCATTTATTCAAAAATTTCCCATGCACCGAGCTGTCAAGTTTTTGCGCTATTTTCTGCATCTGTTTCGGGGTCACCACCCAGCCCACGACATTCACTTCGATTGTTGACTTACTTCATTTTGCTCTGGGTCCGGGTCATCATTTATAAAGGGGACTTAGTGATGACTCAGAGGGTCCATGTCTCTGAGTGAAAAGTGTCAAGTTGCTCCCAGTCCCCCTGGAAACAAGAGGCCACAGGGAAACTCCAGGTTCGGGTCAGGAAGCAGAGGCAGGAGTAACTGATAGTTTTTAAAAAAATATATTTTATGGATTTTTCACAGAGAAGAAGGGAGAGGGATAGAGAGTTAGAAACATCGATGAGAGAGAGACATTGATCAGCCGCCTCCTGCACGCCCCCGACTGGGGATGTGCCCACAACCAGGATACATGTATTTGACCAGAATTGAACCTGGTACATTTGAGTCCGCAGGCCTTGACCGGAATTGAACCTGGGGCACTTGAGTACGCAGGCGGACGCTCTATTCACTGAGCAGCACAGGTTTTGGCGTAACTGATCATTTGAGGCAACAGCCTCCTGGGGGTTTTCAAGGGAAAGGGAAAGGAGCGGGAGGAGCAGCTTAAGGTGAGCTCGTTCTGGTGGCTTCGGTGGGCTTAGGCTAGAGGGGGGCCTTTGCCTGGGTCTGGCCCTGGAATGGGGGAGGCAGAGGAACCACAGCGGAGGTTCGGGGGTAGACTAGTTGTCTGTGTGTCTACGCTTACTGGGGCCTGCCCCTTCTCTATGTCTTCAGGATTGGCTAGTTCTTTCCTTCTTCCTCCCTCCCTCCCTCCCTCCCTCCCTTCCTTCCTTCCTTCCTTCCTTCCTCCCTTTCTTCCTTTCCTTTCTTCCTTCCTTCCTTCCTTCCTTCTTTCCTTTCTTCCTCCCTCCCTTCCTTCCTTCCTTCCTTCCTTCCTTCCTTCCTTCCTTCCTTCCTTCCTCTCTCCCTCCAGTCCTTCCCTTCCTTCCTTCCTCTCTCCTTCCCTTCCTCCCTCTCTTCCTTCCTTCCTTCCTTCCTTCCTCCCTTTCTTCCTTTCCTTCCTTCCTTCCTCCCTCCCTCCTCCCCTCCTTCCTTCCTTTCTCTCTCTCTCTCTCTCTCTCTCTCTCTCTCTTTCTTTCTTTCTTTCTTTCTTTATTATCATAGAAAAGTAGGTTAATTTTGATGGAGACATGCTGAATACAAGGAGCTGAAATAAATGAGTCATCATTATCATAAAATAATGGAACATTTTAATAAAAATTTTTTTTTCTTGGCTAGTTCTTTGAAGGGCAGTCTCTCCCCAGCCGGAAAGGTTTCTTTACAATATCACATGCCACAATTTACAGAAAATGAAAACCTGATCAATACCCATGTTCATTCTCATTGTATACATGCTTTACTGTAAACCCTTAAGCAAATTTACATTGAGTCTATATTTAGAAGCTTCGTCTGCTAATTCTATCACCTCGATCACTTGAGTATTTTTTATTGACTGACTTTTCTCTTAGGTATTTTTCACTTGTTCCCAATTACTGAAATATGCAGGATGTGGTGTATTTTATATTTTTGTGTGGTGGATGTCATCATTGTCCTTTAAAGAGCAGTGGGCATGCCTTCGCTGGTTTGGCTCAGTGGATAGAGCATCAGCCTGCAGACTGAAGCATCCCAGGTTCGATTCCGGTCAAGGGCACATGCCCAGGCTGTGGGCTCGATCCCCAGCGTGGGGCATGCATGAAGCAGCCAATCAATGATTCCCTCTCATCACTGATGTTTTATCTCTCTCTCCCTTTCCTTTCCTCTCCGAAATTGATAGAAGTTTATTAAGAAAAAAAAAAGAGTCGTGGGCTTTGTTCCGACATGGGGTATACATTACTTACGGATTAGTCTGAGCCTTTCAGATTTGTTTTTCAGCTTCTCTAAGGCGGATTTAATGATGCTTTTACTCTGGGGGAGCCTATTTATCCCTCATGTGAAGGTATAACATGTTTGTGTCCTTACAAAATGCCCTAGAGCAGTGGTTCTCAACCTTCCTAATGCCGTGACCCTTTAAGACAGCTCCTCATGGGGTGGTGACCCCCAACCATCAAATTATTTCCGTTGCTACTTCATTACTGTCATTTTGCTAATGTCATGAACTGTAATGTAAATATCTGATAGGCAGGATGTATTTTCGTTGTTACAAATTGAACATAATTAAAGCATAGGGATTAATCACAAAAACAATATGTAATTATATATTGTGAAATATTTATTTCTAATGACAAATAAATGAAATGTTGTTTTGAATCGTGGTGTCGCATGGGCAACAGTCTTCATATGATAACAGTCAACTACATTGCTACATTTTGCTACACCGAGGAGCGGTGTTTTGGTTCCGAAGACCATGGGAAATTGGTGTTTTCCAATACTCTTAGGCGACCCCTGTGAAAGGGTCATTCGACCCCCAAAGGGGTCGCGACCCACAGATTGAGAACCGCTGCCCTAGAGTCTCCTCTCTGATGGCCAGGACATCTAGTGTGAGCTTCCCAATGGGATTTCTAGAGCTGATTCCCTAGATGTATAGGTCCCATTCTTTCCCCAGATAAGCCATTCTGCCCAATGACTGGCCTAATATTCAGCCAACTGCTCAACAGAACCAACCCCACTAGTCATCCTTGACCTCTCATCAGGGGGAGCCGGTCTCTCACTCTTTGATTTTCAGGCAGACCGAGGTCCCCCCAGCTAACCTCTGTCTCCTCAACTGCATGAGACCCCCTGTCCCATCTCTGCGGGCATCTCAGTGCTGAGGTCTTCTCTGGGCACAAAATCAACGTCGTCCGCAGGCCCTCCTTCATTTCTCTCCTCTCATTTATCACCGATCTGCGCTGCCTGCTCTCAGATGTCTCAGAACACTTGTCACATCATTTGTCACCTTTTCCAGTTGCTTACAGAAAACGAGAAACAAAAAGATAAGTAGAATCTAGTCATTCCATTATGGTCAGAAGCAGCAGCTTAGATTTCCAAGTAAATAATACATTTTATGGGTTTGACGAAACAAGAGGTCATTTTTCAACATGATCTATTAGGCCCCGGGAAGATAGAAAGGAAAAGTATGACAGTTATTTCCGGAATGTAATTTTGATTTTAAAAAAGAACCGTTTAAAACAGGTAACTGCGGATGAAAAATGAGGTCCTTGATGGCAAAACCAAACAAATCCAAAAAGCTCTGGGGTGGGGAATGGAAACAGGATTCACTGGTTTTCTTCTTGATTTTATTGCAACCAGGAAAGAAGTATGCAACCAATAGTAAGGTACATTTCAATAAAGGCCTGTTTTTGTGTGTCTTTTTAAGTCACTGAGTGAGTGAAATAGCATTTCTTACAGATTTCTTAAAGTTGTCACAATACTGTATTATAATTTTACATAAATAAATGCATGCAAATTCAGACTTAAAATTTCATGCATATAATTCTCATCTAACTTTAAACCACACGTCCCATAAATTAAAGGCAACTAAAACTTCATATTAAATAGAATTGAGCCATAGAGATAAAATAGTTGACGTTGATTTATTGATACGAAGCCACAGATGTTGACTTCAGAGTAAGAATATCTTTTCTTGCTATCAATTTAGCTTATTATTAGACACGTCATGATCATCACTGACAAGATTGTTATGAACAACAAAGCCATTGTTTTAATGGCTAATCGCAAAACGCATACATTAAATGAGCCATTTGTCGAAAAATGTTCCTTGATTTTGTTGCTAAACTAATGAACACTTTCAAACCCACAAGCACAAGAATTGTGTCTCTGTGACATATATTTTTAAATGATAAACATCCAACAGAGTATGTAGATATTTGGCTATTGAAATGCCTACAGATCTGCATTATTTTACTATGCCTTAGTTTTACTATCACTTTTTCCTCTTCCTATTTCAGTCAAACCAATGTTGCAGTTTAACGGAGTAAAGTTATTATGTATAGCTATCTCCATAAGGCATTCAGGTATTTAAATATCCCTGTGTGTGTTTTTAACATCCTTGCCAATTAAAAGGAATGCTACCTGATGCCAATGTGATTTTAAATATAAATTTGAACGTAGGCATGCAAATGAGATGGCAGTGCTTAGAAGGTGTGGGTCTTGTCAGGAGGGTGTCGGGAAGCTGCCCACTGTCCTCTGATTGAGACATTGGTAGCTGAAGCAACTTCCACCTGTCAATCTTATGGGAATCCTTGCTGATTGGCTATTACTGGTGATGGGTGGATCCCAAACCTTAATGAAAATGATTGCAAGGCCATAGCACGTGGTAGTCATCCCCCTAGAAGTGGGCTGCCACCTGGCCCCCAATATTCCCAAATTAATATGTTTCCTAGTCTCTTTCATTTGTTTGAGGCCTCCTCCAGAACCCGAACCCTGAACCCGAACCCTGAACCATGCAAGACATGAAAGGGGTTCCCACAGAGGGTGTACTATTTCTTCTCAAATGTAAAGACAAAAATATAAATAATTTTGATAAGTCCTGAAATCTGAAAATAGTTCCTTGAATCAACAGAGGTTTTAGAACCCCAGTGAAAAGATCAATCTGTGGATAATCAGAGTCACTGAACCATTCCAGAAAGGGAAGAATAAGAACAGATAGGCACTAAGCTCAGAGTGAAAACTATGGATGAAATATGACAGCATTAGCATTTTTAATTTTGTAGCACAACACACCCAATTTGCACATTTAATTGCTGATGGGCCTGAGATCATTTATCACGTTGACTTGAAAAATGACCTCAGATCCCTTGGGGTTAACGTTTGCATTTTTGCCATTTTTTTAAAAAATCAATTAATGTAACCAGAAGAAGTGTGGTTAAAACATTTGACTCATTTTGAATTATTAGATTGATTTTTTTTTGCTTATGCTGTCTGGTGCATTTGCGGCTCATTACAAAGGCAAAAGGTTATAATAGTGAAGGCTTCCTGACCTACGCCCTGGAGAACTTCAATAATCATTTTGCACTCAATATCAATTACTCTCACTCTGCTGGCGATGTCTCCTTTACTGCCCCTCCAAACATCCTGTAAATTGTAGGGGAACTGCTGTTATATTCAGAAAGAATAAGGCTTTCCAGTAAATGTTACGCCACCGAGACGTTTTGAATTGATCTGCTCACTCGTCTTAATCTAAAACACCCCTCCAGTAAACACAAAACACCCTGGAACGGGTTTTGTTGTCTCTTTGAGATTTTTCAATAATAAATATGTTCATCACTTAAACTAAACCAGAAGTTTAGTGTCTTTCACATCGCGCCCCACAGAGAAATAAGCTCCAGATATATAGAGGTTAGCAAAACTTAAAACGATAAACGTTTGAGGTAATTCTTAATATTTAATTTAAAAAATCTGCCTCAGCCAGTTAGTGTATGTTCATTAGTTATATACTGGAGTTTGAATGTATTTAGTGACATATTTATTTTAAGGCCTAAGGTTGAAAATTATCAGAAATGAAGTGTGGTTAAGTACTATCATTTGATCTGTTAACTGTTTTATTTTAATTTTTTGTTTCTTTCCTTTGATTTGACATTTATAAACTAACCCAGTATTCTCAGGAAAGATTAATCTGTATTTTAACTTTTAGATACTTTATTTAATTGACTGTCTTTCTTGTTGACTATTAGAGGCCCAGTGCACAGATTCATGCACCAGTAGGGTCCCTCAGCCTAGCCTGCTCTTTCACGATCTGGGTCCCTTGGGGGATGTCAGACTGCCAGTTTTGGCCCAATATCTGCAGGCCAGGCAGAGGGACCCCACTGATGCAAGAATTCGTGCACCAGGCCTCTAGAATACATATAACTCTTGGGTTAATCTCTTCTTGCCCTCCCCCTTTCACTTTGAGATCCATCAGTCTGTCCCATGATTCCATGCCTGTGTGTTGAGCAACTTCCCCCTGGTGGTCAGTGTGTGTCATAGTTACTGGTCAAATGGTCAAATGGTTGACCAGTTGCTATATATATATATTCCATTTTCCCTCATTGAAGAAAAGAAATATTAGCCACTCTTATTTATGTGTGGGCTGTGTTGAGTGACTTCCTAAAAGTCATTTAAGTATGAAAAAGAGGAAAAGAGTAACTTTAACTTCAAATTTTATCTCATCAGTGTGATCAAGTTTAATACCAGCAATAAGTCAAGCTGATAGTATATACCCTTGATATGATGGGATGAGAAAGGCAGTTTATCTTCAAACCCATTACTCCAATCTAATCTAATCTTGAGAAAATGATCAGAAAATCCAAACTGAAGGGTAATCTACCAAATAGCTATTTTTGACTCCTCTAAACTCTCAAGGGTCATCAAAACAAGGGAAGTTTGAGAGGACGTCACAGGAGAGTGGAGACCTACATAGAAATGACAACTAAAAATAATGTTGTATCCCGGATGAAATTCTGGGACAGAGAGAGGCTTTAGGTAAAATCTAATGACTTTGACTAATAATAAAAATGCCAGTATTAGCTTATTATCTCTGACAAATGTACCATACTAATACAAAATGTTAATAATATGGGAAACTGAATGAGGGGTGTATAGCATACCCAAGGCTCATGGACTATCATTGTAACTTTTCTGCAAATATAAAACTACTCTAAATTTTTTTTAACAGGTTAGTTTAGAAAACTTCTGTGAACAATGAAAAAAGAGTGAAAAGGTTATGGAAGTAAATGTTTTTTCGTATATTGCACCCAAATGCAATTAATTGTACCTATCCAGCACAACTAAAGGTTTGAAATCATTGAGAAAGAAAAGTTAAGCCTGTCAAATCAAACACTAAGTGAGAAAAAGCAAAAAATATCTCCAATCTCTTATTTTCTAAGCATTTCCTTTACCTCTGGTACTAAAAGACTCACTCAATATATTTTCTGCTCAAACTCTAAAATGAGTCAGTTTTCCAATGAGCCATCAGTGATTATTATTTAAAAATGGCACCAAAAACCAAGATCTAGGTATGAACGAGATGTACCTCTTCCCATTAGGATGTCACAGACTTTAGGCTCTCTCAGTGAACAGAGTGAGGAAAGAGATGCATGTATACTAACTTGTATGTACACATATTTCTGTGAATACTCCTCTCTGATATATACACACACACACACACATATACATATATATGTGTATATATATATGTATACACACACACACACACACACACATGTTAAGCTAAACAGAAATGTATACCTATGTCTTCCACTCCAGTGTTGTGCCCACCCTTTATTCTAGCCTCTCCGTTAACCTCCCTCACCGGCAGTAAGAAACCTGCTCCCACAAGCCTCTGCGCACTCACCTGGGTGTCCATTTCCAGTAACTTGCATCACCGTTCCAGTAACTCAGAGCCCTTGGGAAACTGTCTGCAATTCATTGCAGAGGTCTGTAATTCATTTGGAAAGGGTTCTCAAGTGAATACAGGTTATATCCTAATGTGTATATCATCCCACGGGAATATAAATGGAGTCAGCTCATTTGGAAAATGATTTGGAATTATCCAGTAAAACTGAAGAGGCACATCCTAAATTACACAGTATCTCTGCTCCTATGTATCCTGTGAAAACATGAGTGCACAGGTGCACAGGAAGATGGTCCCAGGCCATCCGACAGGAGGTTTCGGCTTGTTTACAAAAGAAGGTGACTCTGTTCAGCTCTTTCTGTGTAGCCACCATCGGCTTCACCATAGGGCTCTGCTTCTGTGGCTGCTGGAAGGCCTTCCCCGAGCCTCCCCACATTGCTTTCCTTCTTCTTCTTTTTTTTTTTAATATATTTTATTGATTTCTTACAGAGAGGAAGGGAGAGGGACAGAGAGTTAGAAACATGGATGAGAGAGAGAGATCAATCAGCCACCTCCTGCTCGCCCCCTACTGGGATGTGCCAGCAACCAGGATACATGCCCTTGACCGGAATCGAACCCGGGACCTTTTAGTCCACAGGCCGATGCTCTATCCACTGAGCCAAACTGTTTTGGCCATTGCTTCCCTTCTTATGTCACTCAGCAAAATCCACAGATAGGTCAGTGATATTTCATTGAATTCTTTTGTAAAAAAAAAAATACACACACACACACACACACACACACACACACATATATATTATCTAATAAAGAAGGAATATGCTAATTGATCACCACACCCTCACAAAAATGGTGGAGCTCACAGCCAATAAGAAGGGAATATGCTAACTGACTGCCACACCCTCAAAGATGGGAGTGCCTACAGCCACAAGATGGTGACGCCCCAGTCCCCTCAGCCCCACTGGGCAGCAGGCACATGGCATGGCCAGGCCCACCCTCAGGTGGTTCCAGCCGCTCCATACCTCTGCCTCCAGAGTCTCCCAGGCCCCTCACCTGCCCAGCTGCCTGGGGCCAGCACAAGGCACAGGCAAGCCTCCAATGACAGCTGTCCAGCCAACCAGGGCTGCCTGAGGCTCAGGTAATGAGGGCCTGCTGAGGCTCACACTGCCAGCAGTGGCAGCAGCAGAGGTGTGATGGGGGCTTCCCCTCCCCTGAGGGCTCCCGGACTGTGAGAGGGGGCAGGCCAGGCTGAGGGATCCCTCCTCTAGTGCATGAATTTTCATGCCCGGGCCTCTATTATGTGTGTGTGTGTGTATGTGTGGTGAGAGGTATCCTGTAAACTGACTGCTAGTATGCATCTCCTTCAAAGCGTCATTGCTTTCAAGAGTCTGACATATTTGAATCCCATCTAACAAGAAAGGTGGTTGAGCAAAACCACTACTCCATACAGCGTGCTCCTTAAGTTTATGAGGAAACTGGTAGAATCTAAGTGACACGGGGAGATAAGGGGCAGGTATTCTGGCTTCAGAGTGGGGCAAGGAGTGAAGTATCTAAGGATTTTGGGCACAGGTGTGATCTGCTGTTTAGCCTGAGTCAGATGAGGTCCTACTTAAGGGAAATGAGACGCCTTCATCCAAAGAAACAAAGAATTTGCAGGGAAAGGAATGTTGCCTTATTTACGCGGCTGTCATGGTAAAAAAGGCCTTCAATGTATGTTTAATCCCCAGGGGAACGTAGCTTATGGACGGATGGCACTTGTCCTAATGGTGGGACTTGCCATGAGCAGATGAATAGTATTTTATGGCGCCCATCGGCCTATCACGGAATGGCAAGCATTGGTAGCCATCTGACAGGGCAGAGATTCTATGGTTGTACAACTTTGTTACAATTTACCTTTCTTCAAATATTTAAATTTATCGGGGTGACATTGGCTAATAAGATTATATAGGCTTCCTGTGTTCATGTTCAGCATCCACAGTCTGTCCACTGCAGCATGTGCCCACCCCCCAAAGATAGAGGTACGTTTCCCACCAAATAAAATACGTTTTTATCACAGCGGGAATATGCTTTCATCTTCTGTCAAGCCCAAGGAGAATGCTCCTGGTGTCCTCCTGAGCTTGGAGAAAACGATGTTATTACGTGACTCGTGCTTGCAATGATGAACCCTGTTTGAATGATCCTCCCGAGTTATTTTACCTTCATAAATGCATATGCATCGTCTTAAGGTCCCATCCCTAAATCACTGTAGCAATTCATTTTCTTAAACCACGACTCTCTGCCTCCGATGTCCTTACTCGGAACCATAAATAATTCATAATTACTTTCCATCTCAGAAAAGGGATCCGCTAGTTTCTCAAGTGAGACACTCACCTGTCCCACGCTTTGTCACCACCCAATGGATAGCTTCCAGAAAACTCCATTTATCTTGTCCCCAAAATATACGTCACATGTACCCACTTCTATCCATCTCTCCTGTCCGCATCCTGGTCCACGCCACTTTCATTGTTTGCCTGGAGAGCTAACATAGGTTTACTTTTATCTATTGTATGAAGCTATGATGTAAATACTGTAACACTCGCTCATTGCAAGTGTCTAGGTTCATTGATTTTTATGGAATTTATAGAGTTCTGAAACCATCACCACAGCCCAGTTATAAACATCCCCATCACTCCACAAGGTCCTCTAGTGCCGACTGAAGTCAACACCCACCCCTGCCCCAACCCAGCCAGTTACAGGTCTGCTGTTTCTAGAACATTTGTGTCTTTTCATCACTCCAGCATCAGTGGAATTACAAGTCTGAGTCTGACTTATTCCAGGTATCGAAGTTTTTGAATTCCCTCCATGTTGTTTCGTGTTCATTTTTATCGTGAATAGCCTTTCACTGAACAGATTTGCCATGTTTCGGGCGGACATTTGAATGGCGTCCAGTTTTGGTTGCTATCAAAATCGGTCCAGTCCTGGCCAGTGTGACTCAGTTAGTTGGGTGTCATCCCACACACCCTGATAGGTTGTCAGTTCGATTCCTGGTCACGACATCTGCCTGTGTTTCGGGCCCCATCCCTCCTGAGTAGGCGACGGCAGGTGGCAGTCAATAGATATTGTACTCTCACATCAATGTTTCTCTCTCTCTCTCTTTCTCTTTCCCCTTCTCTCTTTCTCTCTCTAAAAAATAATTTTAAAAGTATTTGTTAATTGTGTATAATGTGAATAATGCTGCCTATGAGTAATCATATGAAACTTCTTGGTGTGGATATAAGTTTCCAATTATCTGGCATAGATTCCTATAAATGAAATCGCTGGATAGTAAGGTTAGATTATATTTAACTTTTAAAAAATATATATTTTATTGATTTTTTACAGAGAGGAAGGGAGAGGGAAAGAAAGTTAGAAATATCCATGAGAGAGAGACATCAATCACCTGCTTCCTGCACGCCCCCTACTGGAGTTGTGCCCTCAACCAAGGTACATGCCCTTGACCAGAATCGAACTTGGGACCTTACAGTCTGAAGGCTGACGCTCTATCCACTGAGCCAAACCGGTTTCGGCTAACTTTTAAAAAAAATATATTTTATTGATTTTTTACAGAGAGGAAGGGAGAGGAATAGAGAGTTAGAAACATCGATGAGAGAGACATCGATCAGCTGCCTCCTGCACACTCCCTACTGGGGATATGCCCGCAAGCAAGGTACATGCCCTTGACTGGAATTGAACCTGGGACCCTTGAGTCCATAGGCTGATGCTCTATCCACTGAGCCACACCAGTCAGGGCTGAACTCCGATCTCTTAATGGGAGACTTCAGTTCCTTCACCCACCACCCTGACCCCACACATCTCCTGATGGTGGGACACTCCACAGAGGACCACACAGTGATGCCTGTGACCGTTTTCTGCTCTCAGGCCAAGGGAAGCTTCTTCCATCAGCCATGTAACCACAGCGCGTCAGCTTCTTCTCAGAATGCTGCCACCTGAAATAAACATAAGGCCGAGGGGCCGAGACATGATTTATTTTCTTTTTCAGAGAACACGCTCATCATAAAGCAGCACGCTCTAGCATGTGGGAGAGGAAACGTGGGTTTCATTTCCCGTAAGGAGGGATGATGCTCTGTGTCCGATGAGATTTATGCTCAGCGCCGGCGAAAAGATGAGGGGCTGCGATTGGTGCCCTAAGGAGCAGGAGAGGCAGAGCAGACAGGAAGGGCCCGCCGGCCTCCAGAACGTGTGTGGGGGTTTCCACTGCCAGGATTTAGGTCCCCAGCCTTTGTATCTGTTCATAAATGACTCAAAACTATTTTCCAACATTATTGATGATAAAAATGTTTCGCTCACTCATAGATAAAATTGTGTATGCATAAATGTCCTGGAAACTAACAAAATATTACCTCCATTCATTATATCTAAAATAGAAAGGAAATATGCCAATTCCATATTGGACAAACAACCCCATTTTTTCAATGACCCAATATTTTAGCACACAGCAGAGAGGCGCCTGGCTAATGATGCTCAGTGATGGGGCATGGGCCTGTGAGCCAGGAAGTCACAGTTAGATCCCTGATGGGGGCATATGTCCCAGTTGAGGGCTTGATCCATCCCCTGTAGCAGTGGTTCTGAACCTTCCTAAAGCCGCGACCCTGGCATACAGTTCCTCATGGGGTGGCGACCCCCAACCATGAAATTTTGCTCCTGTGATGCATCGTGATGTCAATATCTGCATTTTCCGAGGGTCTTAGGCGACCCCTGTGAAAGGGTTGTTCCATCCCCAAAGGGGTCGCCACCCACAGGTTGAGAACCACTGCCCTGTAGGGAAGTGCAGTGCAGAAGGCTGCTCATCCATGATTCTCAGCATTGGTGTTTCTATCTCTCTCTCCCGTCCTCTCTGAAATCAATGAAGGAAATTATATATGAACAAGAGAGGGATCCGTCAGAAAGGCAATGGTAGCCGTTTTATATCAACTTGTTCTGCTGGCTTACATCAATCTGGAAAGTTTGTGATGCTTTCTTCTGAAATCAACTGCTTAGAACACATGTTCCTGGTGTTTTCCATAAAATAACTGGCTAAAGGAAATGTTTGAAATGAGGGTACATTTGAAAAATGTTGGGTTTGACTTTTGTCTTTCTTAATTTGGGTGAGAGCTTCTGTGAAATGCTTAGGCTGTATCGGGATTTTCAAATGTTGATGGAATTGCATAATTTAAAGACACTTATGAATAACTTTAGGCAATTATTAGAACATGTCGTTTTCCTAATTCCCAGTGGAGGAATATTCTGTGTGTAGCCCAATGTCTGTTTTCCACCATAAAATTCCATTGGCGTGGTCTCTCTACCTGCCCGCGACGGCCCTGGGTATAGTCTGCTTCACTGTGGTTAACAGACATCATTGAAGAGTTTTGTTTTGTTTTTTTCTTTAGTAAATATTAGCCACATGAAGAGAAAGGGAAGACTATTCCAGAGAGAATAGAATGCTTAAAGGCTACAAGTGAAAGGGAACTTGGAAAATTCACCGAGAGAGAGCCCGGGACGATATTAAGAAGTGAGGACATGGAGCTAAAAGAGTCAAGAATTAAATAATTTTATGTCCTATTAATAAATTGGAAATAGAGCCAAACACAGGCAAACAGAAGAAGTGGAAACGTATGATATAATGTCATGTTTCCACATGTCCTTTGTTTTTTTTTAAATATATTTTATTAATTTTTCATAGAGAGGAAGGGAGAGGGACAGAGAGCTAGAAACATCGATGAGAGAGAAACATCGATCCGCTGCCTCCTGCACATCCCGCACTGAGGATGTGCCCACAACCAAGGTACATGCCCTTGACCGGAATCGAACCTGGGACCTTTGAGTCCACAGGCCCACGCTCTATCCACTGAGGCACACGGGTTTGGGCACGTCCTGTGGTTTTTGCTGAGCGCTGCCACTGCACCAAGATTTCAGACAAGCCTTCTCCAGGTGCCAGTGAGGATGGCTGGGAATCTAAAAGGTCCCTGCCTTTCAAGAACACCCTCAAAAAGAGTCCTGTCTGGTCGAGTTTTAAGTCCAATATTTCCGGTGTTCCCTACAGGAGTGTATACATTTCTGAGGGCTGTTGAAAAAAGGTACCCCACCCGAAACCGGTTTGGCTCAGTGGATAGAGCGTCGGCCTGCAGACTGAAAGGTCCCAGGTTCTATTCCGGTCAAGGTCATGGACCTTGGTTGCGGGCACATCCCCAGTGAGGGGCGTGCAGGAGGCAGCTGATCGATGTCTCTCTCTCATCGATGTTTCTAACTCTCTATCCCTCTCCCTTCCTCTCTGTAAAAAATCAATAAAATATATATTTTTAAAAATGTACCACACACTGGAGAGCTTATAACAACAGAAATGCATCGGCTCACAGTTCTGAAGACCAGCTGTCTGAAATTAAGGTTTTCCCGGGGCCATGTGCCCTGTGAAACTGGTCAAGGGATTCTTTTTTTTTTTTTTAATATATTTTATTGATTTTTTACAGAGAGGAAGGGAGAGGGATAGAGAGTTAGAAACATCGATGAGAGAGAGACATCCATCAGCTGCCTCTTGCATGCCCCCTACTGGGGTTGTGCCCACATCCAAGTACATGCCCTCGACCGGAATCGAACCTGGGACCTTTCAGTCCGCAGACCAACACTCTATCCACTGAGCCAACCGGTTTCGGCAAGGTCAAGGGATTCTTTGTCACCCCTTTCTACCTTCCGCTGGCTTGCTAGCACTCTCTGGCATTCCTTGCTTTGTGTCTGCATAATTTCAATCTGTCTTCACAGTCACATGGCACTCCCCCCGTGTCTCTGTGTCTCTGAGACCATCTTATTCTGCCACCAACATATTGAATCGGTGCCCACTCTACTCCAGTCTGACTACCCTCCCCTAATTACTTCTGCCAAAATCCTGTTTCCAAGTAAGTCACAGTTTATACTAGACCCCAACATCTCTTTTTGGGGAGGACACAATTCAACCCAGAATAATAAGGCCGTTATATCTATTCACATAGCTCCTGATGTTCTGTGACTATAATAGCAATTACATTGACAGAGCAAGTAATGGTTTTAGAAACACTACTTAGAGAGGTCAAACACGCCTTCTATTATGAACTATTAGAGATATCACTGGAAACAATGAATCTGGAAAGTGTTTTTATTTTTCAACCCTTCTCTCTCTCTCAGTCATGCTGAGTTTCATAATCATTAGGAAAAAAAATCAATTGCAAATTGGTGTACTGTACCTATCAAACTAAAGTGGATTACGGAAATTACGAAGGACTAATATTGACAGAAGAATATTGGTTCTGGAAATTTGGCATGAAAAATGACATGATTGTATAACCTTTATTCATGAGCTGTGCTGACAATGGAAGGTCAAGGTATATCTCTATTTATGAGTTATAAGATGATTCCCAAAGTAAAATTTATGGAGAGAGAACAACATGGAAAATAGGCTGATTAAATTACAGTTGCAAGTGTTACTCATTTTCAATGACATCTGTAGGACTGTTTTTCAAATGAAACGTGAGACTCAGTGATTAAGGATTTCATCAGAATGCCTTCCTCACAATATACTAAGGTTACGGTGCTCATCCAGAGTGTTCTTAAAAAGAAAATTTCTTTTTACAGTAATTTACTAGCCTATTAGTTTTCTTATCAAAATACATACACCTGACTATTGGTATCTCATTTACTGCAGGGGCAAAATTCTTACTGTCAAGAAGATTCAAATGTATTTTGATGACAAATCTTCATTGTGAATAGGCAAAGACAAGTACTGTATGATCTCACTTATATGTGGCACATGAAGACAAACAAAACAAAACTCATAGACATAGAGAACAGGTGAGTGGCAGCCACAGGTGAGAGGATGGGATGGTTCAAATGGATAAAATAGGTCAAAATATACTAACACTCAGTCAAAAAATTAAGTCTTGGGGTTACAATGTAGTGCATACTGACTGTATGTAATAATACTGTACTGTGCCTGGCCAGTGTGGCTCAGTGGTTGAATGTCAAACCACGAACCAGGAGATCGCAATTCAATTCCCAGTCAGGGCACAGGCCTGGGTTGCGAGCTAAAGCCCCAGTGTGGGGCGTGCAGGAGGCAGTGGATCAATGATTCTCTCTCATCATTGGTGTTTCTCTCTCTCCTTCTCCCTTCCTCTCTGAAATAAAAAATATATATTAAATAAACAGCAAAAACCTGTTTGGCTCAGTGGATAGAGCGTGGGTCTGCGGACTGAAAGGTCCCAGATTCAATTCCAGTCAAGGGCATGTACCTTGGTTGTGGGCACATCTCCAGTAGGGGGTGTGCAGGAGGCAGCTGATCCATGTCTCTCTCTAATCGATGTTTCTAACTCTCTAGCCCTCTCCCTTCCTCTCTGTAAAAAAAATCAATAAAATATATTAAAAAATAAATAAAATTACATTTTTAAAAAATTCGTGTTTGAAAGTTGCTAAGATCTTTGTAAGTAAATCTTAAAAAGCTCTCATCACAATAAAAAAAAGTAACTCTGTGGTGATAAAAATTAGATGTGAACTACACTGTGGTGATCATTTCACAATATATACAAATATCAAATCGTTATGTCGTACGCCTGAAACTTAGACAACACTATATGTCAGTTATGTTGCAATTTTTTTGGAGGGGGAAACTTCATTGTGGAAAATAAAACTTCACAGTGGGTGGCAGACAAAAATCTTAATTCTAAGCTGGAAAAGAAACTGATTATTAGTTGTTGAATAGAAATGTCTATCCTCTGCCTATCCTAGTCCCACCTTGGAATGAATAAAGAAAATTATTTGTGCTTATGTTTCTGTTAGAAATGTGTTCAAACTGGATACTTTACAATATTTACCTTACAATATGTTGATTTTTCCCCCCTGTGATTCCATAATTTTAGAGTCATTTCGCAGTTGAATGGATCCGTTTGACATACCAATGAATAAAAGGCTGGTGCATTCGATCAATATTATTTTAATATTTATTCTGAATTATCTTGTCAGAGTTGTATGCAAGGATGATAATAAACATACACATACACACACACACACACACACACACACACACGCAATAGATCAGGCCACTGCCCATGCGCACATCGGCCTGCACTGGCTAATTTGTCAGAGACTTAACTTTAATTACAGCCACACCACTTGCCTACACAAAGCCACTCAAACCATTGTCACCAACCAAGTAAATAACGAGATGTGAAAACTCATTCACCTGCGATATTTCCAGCGGCCCCTGGTTCCATTAATCACTGCATACATGTGCATAATTTTGGCGTCTGATTTGCTAAGAAAAGAACGCGATGGAAAAAAAAACAGCCTCGTTTTCAATAAATTCTTGCAGAGCCAGTGACAGTGAGGTCAGAGGGAGATAAATCATACTGATGTGACAGGGAGCGAGGGTAGAGGGAGTGGTACATTCATTTCCGCCTTACTTCTCTGTCTGGCCTGTTACCGAAAAGAATCGCACAAATGCCTCCTTGAGAAGAACGAACAATGAAACAATAAAAATCCAATGCTGCCAGAACCTGTCAATTGCGGAACAATAAGATACTCAGAGCGATAAAGGCAGCTGCCTGCCACGGGCAGGGAGAGGGGAGGGGAATCAATATTTGGTTTTCTGAGAGTACCAGCCCCCGCCTGTGGAATTGATGTTTTAAACACGATGCAAAGGCTTTTACCTTGAGAGACTTTGCACTTTTTATCAAAACTCACCTAGCCCGGCCGGTGTGGCTCAGCCGTTGAGCGTTGACCTATGAACTGAGAGGTGATGGTTCCATTCCCTGTCATGGCACATGCCTAGGTTGCACCATCTCGATCCCGTGTGTGGGCTGTGCAGGGGCCAGCACACTCAGTGATGCTTTCTCATCATTAATGTCTCTATCTCTCTCTCCCTCTCTCTCTCCCTCTCTTTTCCTGCCTGAAGTCAATACAAGTAATGTTTCTAAAAAAAGAAAAATCACCAAAAAGGCGAGGCATGCCTTAGGTTGATTATTCTATCGTGACAATAGATACTTAAAATATATATATATATACAGTTTCTTATGTGTGCATGTTTGGATTCCAAGCATTACTACAATTGCCTATGTTGTGTTCTATCGATGGATCAACACTTCCACAGGCAGCTGGGCGCACACAAAGTGATTTTTCTCCTCGGAGGAGGACAAAAGAGCTTTCTATCCTCCGCTGGTCGCAGTGTGGACATGAGCACCTTCAGCCCATCCTGGCTTCTTCTCTGGCCGGGCGCCCTGGGGAGCAGGTCAGTGGAAGGCAGAGACGCCGCGGCGGTGACTTTGGCTGTTATTTGACGTGGATGCACCTGAGCCCTCTTTAACTGATGCCGGCTCGCTGGCCTCAGGCTCCCAGTGGAAGGGATTCATTTGAAAATGAAATGGTTCCTGGAACATCCCCTCGGGTTGGGACCCTGATCTAAAAATGAATTGCTGTTTGCTCTCCTTTGACCCCCGCTTCCCATGGCACGAAAGACCTGACAGCATGTCGGTAGCTACCCTTGGCTTTGGAAGCCAACCCGGGAGAGAACGAGCAGAGGAAGAGGAATACTTGTTTCCTTATTAGTTTTATCTGCAGCGATCCTGCAGTTGACGTCGATTTAAATGCTCACATTCTCCCAAGTCTTTCATATCACTTTATTCCAGTAACTGACTAGAATCAGCTTTTTATAAACAGTGAGGTACATATTGTCTTTTGAATTTTCTGTTTCTTCCCTGTCAATTAAATGACAATGCGATGATCAGGACAGAGGTTTGGTTAAGGCATTTCTCAGCTGTAATTGTTTTTCGGTAGCACTTACTGTAAACTAATAAGCGATGCGTTTATTGTCTGTTTGACCCTGTCTTACTCAATCAGGGCAGGGATTTATTAACAAGCTGTATTTACAGTCCCTAGAACAATACCTAGCACATACTCAATGCTCAATAAATGTCTGTCTAATAAATTAAGGGACAACTGGATATATGCCATTTTATTTCTATCCTCTGATGACTGCCACTATGTCTGCGAGGGGTCCCAACACTCGCTCTTAAACAGATGCGTTTTATCTTTGGATATGCACTTCCAAGTGAGAACCTCAATCCTAGTCATTCAAGTGAATGTTGTGTTTCTAACATATGTGCCAAACAACACACAGCATCATGGGGTCACCGTGCAGCCAAAAGTGAAAGAGTAAACGTTAGGTGATCTTGGTACCAGTTCAAATGAATGCCATAGCCAGACAGCCATCGTCGAAGTGATTCTTAATGGAGATGAGAGGAAAGTGTTACATCAGCATTATCTCTTCATCTCAGAAAGAGGACCCT
Organism: Lasiurus cinereus; assembly: GCA_011751065.1. Taxonomy (NCBI): domain Eukaryota; kingdom Metazoa; phylum Chordata; class Mammalia; order Chiroptera; family Vespertilionidae; genus Lasiurus; species Lasiurus cinereus. The sequence continues at coordinate 1,544,452 of JAAGEH010000413.1, read as the reverse complement.
GACTGAGATCACACGTCCTCAGCTTTGGGAATCAGGAGTTGTTGTTAGAAGGAAGGGGGAGGAGCTCTCCATTCAGGAAATTATTCTAAGAAGTTAGTGAATTTCAGTGTGCATCTAGTTAACAGACTGAAGAGTACTTATGCCAACTAGTCCACTAGATGCGCATATTCCTATACTTTAAACATGTAGGTATTATAACGACATACTGGGGTGAATTTTCTAAAAATGCAAAACTATATAAAAATACAAGATTAGTGCGATCCTAGAATATGTTGGGTATCATGCTAGATGCTAAGCAGCTAATAAATGCAATGGGAAAATCATAGGAATGGAGTGTCCATATTTGAGTCACAAAACTGGCTCCTGGAATATAAGAAAACAAAAGAAGATGTGGAGAAATATAATTTCTCCCCTAACTAATATGACTTTTGCAGCTGTAATTTGTTTTCTATAGCACTTATTACCAGCTAATAAGCTATGCATTTTTTGTCTGTTTATTGCCTGTTTGAGCCTTTCACCAGAGTAAAAAGGTTCTTTTTAAATTATTCTTATCTTTGTCTAATTGTATGCTTTTATAAGAATATTTTTTACATTCCATATCTTTTTCCTCAAGACTTTTGGAGATACATTTGAGTCTCATTTTTTTTAGACTAAAAATCTTTGATACTAACTTATTTTGACATCCTATAATCAATGTATTTCTAAATCATGAGTACTTAAGTGTATCCAATAGTCAAAATGTTGGCAAGTCATAGGTTAAATTGTTAGATATTTCCTCATTTTCTTAGTTTATTAACCTCTCAATCATAAACATTTGACTGACTTTCCAAAATTTAATCAGCACACACTTGACTTTTCAAAGCATGCATGTACAATTATTATGGCATATAATCCACAAAAGTCAAGTGTGCTTGAATTTCATTTGAGTTAATTGCTAGGCTTAAATGGAAACTCTAATTATAAAAACATAGTGTGTTTATAGTTATACTAGAGGCCCAATGCACAGGAGCGGGGAGTCCCTCAGCCTGGCTTGCACCCTCTTGCAGTCTGCACCCCTCTTGGGATGTCCGATGGCTGGTTTAGGCCCGATTGGTTTAGGGCCCAGCAGTCGAACATCCTTTTGCAATCTGGGACCTCTCGCTCCTAACCACCCACCTGCTCACTCCTAACCGCCCACCTACCTGCTCCTTACTGCTTGGCTCACCGCTCCTTAGCGCTGCAGTGGAGACAGGAGAGGCTCTGGCCACCGCTGCTGTGCTCGCCAGCTGTGAGCCCGGCTTCTGGCTGAGCACTTGTGGGAGTGCACTGACCACCAGGGGGCAGCTCCTGCATTAAGCATCTGCCCCCTGGTGGTCAGTCATGTTATAGCAACCGGTCATTCTGGTTGTTCCAGTTGTTCCACTGTAATGGGGCTGGGCTTTTCTATATACAGATGCTGATATGTTCCCTCAGTTTTCACGTGCAAAGGCTGGCTTTCTAAGGTATTAATGATTATCTATATTTGAAAATAATATCTACAAGTAGAAGTTGCTAAGTTTTTATTTATAACTAAAGGCCTAGTGCATGAAATTCTTGCACTCAGGGGAGATCCTTCAGCCGGGCCTGCGCCCTCTAGCAGTCTGGGATACCTCAGGAGATGTCTGGCTGACGGACATCCTTAATGCTGCCACAGAGGCGGGAAAGGCTGCACTCACCAGTTGTGATCCCAGCTTCTGGCTGAGTGGTGCCCCTCCTGTGGGAGTGCACTGACCACCAGGGGTCAGCTCCTACATTCAGTGCACATCACTGTGACAGGTCATTCCACCATCAGGATGAAACTGGCTCTCCAACATCCCTTGAGGGGTCCCCTATTATGAGAGGGTGCAGGACGGGCTGAGGGACCCCACCGGTGCATGATTTGGGCTGAGGAGGGATGCAGAAGGTTGGGCAGCCAGAAAGGGACCATAAGAGGATTCCAGGGCATGTACTGCCCATCTAATGCAGTCCCAATCAGCCGGACCCTAATAGCAAGCTAACCTACCAGTAGGAGCATCTGCCCCCTGGTGGTCAGTGCATGTCATAGTGCAAGGTTGACCAGTGGACTGTCTTCCCCTTGGTGGTCAGTGCACATCATAGTGAGCAGTTGAGCAGCCTTAGCATATCATTAGCATATTATGTTTTGAGTGGTTGAACGGCTGACCCGATGTCTGGACACTTAGCATATTAAGCTTTTATTATATAGGATATTTATTCATTCTCTTTAGTAGGCATTATACTATTTCTGTTTCCTATCCTATATAATAAAAGCCTAATATGCTAGATGTCCAGTCGACCAGTCGGCCATTCAACCAATCAAAGCAAAATATGCTAATGATATGCGAAGGCTGCTCAACTGCTTGCTATGACATGTACTGACCACCAGGGGGCAGGCGCTCAACACAGGAACTTCCCCCTGGTGGTCAGTGTGCTCCCATAAAGGGAGCACCACTCAGCTAGAAGCTGGCTCATGGCTAGTGAGCACAGCGGGGGTGGCGGGAGCCTGTCCCACCTCTGTGGCAGTTGGATATCCCCTGAGGGCTCCCGGACTGCGAGAGGGCACAGGCCACGTTTAGGGACTCTTGCCCTCCCCTCCCCCACAAGTGCAAGAATTTTGTGCACTGGGCCTCTAGTAAATAATAACACAAGAATAAGCGGTTTCACAAACTCACAAATGTAAACCTACTTTTGCCCACTTTATCCTATATAATAAAAGGCTAATATGCAAATTGTCCCCTTGGGAGTTCAACCGCTCACTGTGATGTGTGCTGAACACCAGGGGGTGGTGTGGAGTGAAGGAAGGCCCCGGCCAGCAGCTGGCAGCCAAGGAAGGAAAGTCCTGATCGCCTGGCAGGCCGAGGGACCCGACCCATGCACAAATCATCATGCCCTGGGCTTCTAGTGATATAAATAAGATTCAAAGGCAAAGTATCTGTTACTTTTCCTTACAAAGGTCAAATACTTTTTCTAAAATGAAATTCGATGCAGTGTTTTATGGCAGCACAGAAAGCTGTTATTTGTCTCAGCTTTGCAATGGAACACCACAAAAAACTTCACTTCGGATATTTCCTTCTAAGTGACATGTTATATGGTTGTATCTCCAGTTATATAATTTTAAGAGAAAAACGTGCTGCAAATTCTCAAAATACAATTTATATTCACATAGAAATAAAAAAATAAATAAATTACAGAAGGAACATACATCTTTGCTACAGAGTTGAAGTAACTTATTATAGTCAAAATCATTTTTCATGAACTAAAATATATCTAGTGTAAAAGTAAATTGTGGGTACATATGGAGTAATCTATTACTTATACTGTCATCCTTATAGGTTCATAACTTATGGTGGACTTCATTCTGCGTCTTGATTTTTTTTTTAATACTTGTCTCCGAAAACCTCTATATCTCAGGTATTCTTTAAAAAATGTGTATTCAACAGCTCATGGTGGATTTATTTCCTTTGTAAATAATCCTCAGGAGCCCATTCATTCTATAACTTTCATCTAGATTTCATTTTCTCTTATCATAAAAATCGGCACTGACTTCAGCAATATTCTTTCATAATGGATGGTGACAGGTACTAACCTTTGGCATATCACCCAGGTTAGAACTTTTGAAACGTTGGGTTCACTTTGAAGGTGTAAGTAAGGTAAGAAAAAATGTTATAATGGAAAGACGACTGAGACTCGTTTTACGAAAACATAATAGAAATATTCCCTGACAAGCGTGGCGATACGATAATTGAATATTTTGACAACATTCCACATCACTGTGTTTTTGTCCTTTTCTAAATGCTCCTGTTCAAGGTCAGCACTTGGGACAGAGGATTTTTCTGAGGGGTCCAAAACCAAGACCACCCTGGGTTCTGTACGGCCTCTGACGCCAGTGTCTTCTCATTACTGGAATGATATTCCGTGAAACAGACTTTTGGGACTACATCAACATAACAAGCTTTTGTACAGCAACAGAAACCATCAACAAAACAACAAGAAAGACCACTGTATGAGAGAACATATTTGCAAATATTATCACTGATAAAGGTTTAATCTCCAACATCTACAGGCAACTTATAGAACTTAATAAAAGGAAGATAAACGATCCAATAAAAAAATGGGCAACGGACCTAAACAGAACCTTTTTGAAAGACGACAGAAGGAAGGCCAAGAGACACATGAAAACATGTTCAAAGGCAGCTAAACTCTTACAGACAACCGATTAGCGCCTTTATTTACTCTTTGCCTCGGAGCCTGAGACAAGTCAGTACGAAAAGTCTGATGGAATCACCAAGGGTTGTTCCATAGGGTTACACAGCACAGGGCCTCTGCATGGCAGGCTAGTCTAAAAGCCAGTTTTCAAGAGCTCTCTCTGTTTGTTGCAAAGAATTACCGAATGTGAAAGAACGAAATATGTCAAATATGGTGAATAATAATAATAACTCCCCCCCATTACACACACACACACACACACACACACAGCACATTTAGAACCATGGAGCTTCTGGAGGCTCCCAGTGAAACCACTAACACACCCCATCGCTTTCCATTTCATCATTCAATATCCCAGTCATTTCAACCCGACAACCGTCAACATTAGACCAAGAATTAGGCGATGAGATACAATTATGAGCTGCTTTCCTGGCTGAAACAGATGGGGGTCCACACTCCATTTCCTCACCCTCAATCCCATCTCCTGACAGATCCCCTGGGTTTCACCCAGAGTAACCATATTTCCCAGTGCGGTGTTCTTCCCAATAGCGTCTGAGTGTGTTCAGTGTTTGCAGGCATCCCTGTCAGTGTAGGGAGTATGATGCAAGGAAATTCTCCTCAAAGGCTCCACTCCCAGGAAGGGGGACCCCGATGATCTAGCTCCTTACAATGGCCAAGGGGGACCCCCGATTATCTCGCTCCTTACAATGGCCATACAGCATTCGGTACAGATCTTATGGTCTTATAATGTAGTCTGGGGTATCTGACCTTAAGCTCCCTAGGATGTTGTAGGGATACTTTCAAATTCTACATTTTCTTCAGAACCTGTGTTTTCCACAATTCTCCCCTGTTTCAATTTTGTGACGTTTTTGTGTATCATTAAATCTGAAAACATCCTGTATTTACGTAAGTTACTGCATATTTTCACTCCAGTCTATAATCTACACATATATATTTTTAAATGGAAAGCATAGAGCTGTGTCATCTAAAGAGCTAGCCACTAGTCTAAGTGAGCATTTGAAACATGGCTACTCAGATTGAAATGTCCTGTAACTACAATTTGGAAACGGCCTAGGTGCCCGTCAGCAGATGAGTGGATCAGAAAACTATGGTACCTCTACACCATGGAATTCTATGCTGCCATTAAAAAGAAGGAACTCTTACCATTTGCAGCAACCTGGAGAGCCTTATGCTTAGTGAAATAAGCCAGTCTATGAAGGAGAAACACCACATGATCTCACTTATTTGTGGATCATAAAGAACATTGTAAACTGATGAACAAAAGGATAGATACAGAGGCAGTAAAGCATCAAACAGACTGTGAAATTATAGCAGGAAGGTGAAGGAGAGGTGGGGTAGATAAGAGATCAATCAAAGGACTTGTATCTATGCATATAAGCATCACCAATAAACATAGACACTGGGAGGTTGGGGTATGCCTGGGAGGAAGGGGGGTTAATGGGGAGATATGTGTACATGTAACACAATAAAAAAAAAAAGAAATGTACTGTGCTGTAAAATAAATCCATCTTTGGTTAAATAAAATATATGATTCAAATCCCACCTCATTCTTTATCACCTTTTAGAAAACATGGCATTGAGGATATTTAAAATTACATATGTGTTCCACTGCGTTTCTTTTGGACAGTGCTGGTCTAAAGGTCAAACATCTGTTATGTGTCTGTTTAAAGCAAATGCCTTTCTCATGATCAGAGCACACGTCTGAATTACTACCAATAAAATACTAATTAAGCCATAGATTTATCATTTTATTCTGGTCAAGACAGGCCTGGTATTGTGCCTTTCACAATTACGGTTTAATCCTCTCATTAGGTATGTGCTCACAGGACTTGCTGATGAAATTATTTGTTTCACAAAATAAAATGTTATCGATATCAGTATTCTTCTCTTCTCCACGGGGGGAAATAAGGTTTTTATAGGCAATTATGGTTATAATAGGTGGAAGATGAAATCGATTTCTACTAAAATGTATATTTTTATAGCGAATCCCTCCAATTGGCACTACAGTGGTACTTCGAGATACGAGTTTAATTCGTTCTGTCACCTTGAGGCGTGGGAAACTAGGAGACGCTCGAGTCGAGGTAAACTGGTGGGTCGTGTGCAGCCGGCCGATAGTCGGCCGATCCACGAGATGACTCGTATCTCAAATGTTGCTCGTATTTCAAAGCAAAAATTGCTCGCTCGACAGCTCGTATCTCAAAAATCTCGTATGTTAGGGCGCTCGTATCTCGAGGTACCTCTGTATTTCCTTCGAGGAAATACCAGTGAGAGCACCTGTGGTTCCCTGAATCTCTCATTGCAGATTAACTGTCATGCAGAATAGCACACGGGGACTACTCAACTGTACACTATATGGGTTATACGAGTGCCTCTTATTAGCACGTGGGCAGAGAACAGATGAGGTCAATGGCCCATTTTTTAATATTCTCTTTGCTCAAAGGGTGCAGTTCTAGTACTGTGATTGAATGTTTATATTCTCCCCAAATTCCCATGTGGAAGTCCTACGTCTCCCAACATGGTGGTATTTGGAAACAGAGCCTTTGACTATGGGGGCCCCATGATGGAGTCTGTGCCCATGTAAGAGATACAGAAAGCTCCCTCTCCCAGTCTCCTGCTCCTCCCTCTCCTCCTCCCCCTTTCCATCTTCCCCTCCCCCTTTCCCTCTCCCTCCCACCTGGCCACTTGCAGAACATCAGGAAAGCTCTCACCAGCACCCTTCTGTGCTGACTCCTGCTCTCAGGTGTCCCGCTTCCTGAAATGGGAGGAATCAATGCCCGTGGTTTAAGCCATCTCATCTATGGCATTTTGTTAGGGCAGCCTGAGCTAAAACACATGTTAATAAAAATCATAATGCATGCCATTGATAGTAAATTTCCTGATATTAAATATTCAGGACACTTCTGAGAACCAGCTGGATTTCAGGGATGTTTCATTATTGCAACTGAATATACTATAACGAATTACCTAAGAGAAGGAGTTGAATATAAACCTCGGGTATTTGAAAGTAGTATTCATGAAACAGTATCCCTGCTTGTTGAATATATAACTATATACAAATTATTAAAATATCTAATATTATATGTATATATTTTTAACATATTTTATCGACTTTTACAGAGAGGCAGGGAAAGGGATAGAGAGTTAGAAACATGGATGAGAGAGAGACATCCATCAGCTGCCTCTTGCACGCCCCACACTGGGGATGTGCCTGCAACCAAGGTACTTGCCCTTGACCACAATCGAACCTGGGACCTTTCAGTCCGCAGATGGATGCTCTATCCACTGAGCCAAACCAGTTTCGGCTCTAATACTATATTTTTATATATTTTAGGGAAGTGCCACCTCACACAAAACATTATATCTTATAATAAACATTTATTTTCCACACCATGAAAAAGTCAAGCAGAGTGAAGTGCAGAGGTAGCAATGAAGGCATAATAAGCTTCCTCGGTCCTTTCTCTATATGAACTCCCAGCTTCCTCGCCCACTTTCCTGTTCCGGCTGACGTTCCAGCTAAGTGTCAGGTCAAAAGAAGCAAGGAAAACCATGGCAGCTGGTGCTATAAGAAAATAGGGATTATTCAGGAATCATCATCTTTGCTTCCCATGGTTTCCTTTAAAGTAGATTGTGCTATAAGGGAAAGGTTAAATGAAAGCATTTAAAACGCCCCAAACATCGGCGACAACTGAGAATAATTTATTATCGCATCGTACTAAAAATAACTTTTCAAACATTTCCTGGGCTGTGGTTTTTGATAAGGTGTTTCATTTTCATTAACCCACATTATGATCATATCATGAATGTAGTAGTTTTCTCACGTTTCCAGATGAGAGAAATATCTAGAAGCCAAGACATAACTTAGAAGCCCAAAGTTTTAAATTTTTTTAAAATATATTTTATTGATTTTTTAGAGAGAGGAAGGGAGAGGGATAAAGAGTTAGAAACATCGATGAGAAAGAAACATCGATCAGCCGCCTCCTGCACATCTCCTACTGGGGACATGTCCGCAACCAAGGTACATACCCCTGACCGGAATCGAACCCGGGACCTTTCAGTCTGCCTTCCCACACTCTATCCACTGAGCCAGAGATGTTAGGGCACAAAGTTTTAATTTTTAATGTCCACATTTTCCTTGAATCTGAGAAACCATAGTAGACAAAAGTAACAATAACAAAAAATCTAATTGGAGACATTATTTTACCCTAATACTGCACAAACTGGGCAGGGTTTATATAATCAAAAGTTAATAACATTAAGCATAGTTTCCAGACATTTGTTGTTTGTAATGTAGCTCAATTGGTTGGCAATTCCTGAGCCATTAATTTTGGACCGAATTAAGCTTTTTTAGGTTAAGCCTAGATCCTGAGTCACTCAAGCATTGTGATGTATGTGTGTACGTGTGTGTGTGCGTGTGTGTGTGTTTTCAGCCTTCTTAAAGTGTTTTTTTCTAATTGCAATGCTCTTTGAATCCTCAGTGGCAAACCCTAGACATTTTATGTGGCCCCCCGTTAAAACTTTCTACTTTATGAGACTACCCAGTGCATTCATTATGCTTTGAAATCTACTAAAGTTATCTGGAATGAAAAACGCACTGCTCAACCCCTTTCACTAGGAATGGATAGTTTTAAAGTGTGTGATAAGAGGTCAGGAAATCTATGCATAATCGAGGGAATAAAAAGAATATCTCTTCCATTCGTTGAGCATCCCTGACAAGCCATTGAACAAATTAATTGGAACCCAAATTAATCGCATTGACTGCCTCCTCTTTGCCAGTCCTTGTGCTAAGAACGGAAAAGAGAAAGAAAACAGGAAGACGTACACGCCAGGGGCTTTCGACCTGGCAGAGGGAAATTGGGGAAGAAATAAGAGATATTGAGAGGTTGTCCTGTGTTCGAGAAACAAGTCCTTTCATATGCATTATCCTGGCTGGCCGTCGGACACAGGGGGTACGTATCTGGGTTGAAAGGACACTTCCTGAGTGCCCACCCACTAACGAGTGGTCAGAAGCCACCTATGAAATCTTTCAAGCAGGGAGACGCAGGCCTGCGTGGTACAGCTGTTCCCACTGGCTGCCTACCTGGACCGGAGGGCAAGTCTGCGCCTGGAAGGACCGTGGAGACATGACATGGTGCTGATCCATGTGCCATTGGCCTGGTGGCTTGCAGCAAACTGACTGTGACGTCCTGCTGAATGCGTCTATTTCTGCCACCCAGTTCAGTCCCCTGCTTCTGTTCCCAAATACAGTGGTACCTCGAGATACGAGTGCCCTAACATACGAGATTTTTGAGATACGAGCCGTCGAGTGAGCGATTTTTGCTTTGAAATACGAGCAACATTTGAGATAGGAGTCATCGCATGGAACAGCCGGCTGCACACGACCTACCACGACTGGAGCGTCTCATAGTTTCCCATGCCTCAAGGTTACGGAACGAATTAAACTCGTATCTCGGGGTGCCACTATATTCCTTAGACCAGCGACTATTAAATAAAAGCCTATAGACATGCAAGGAGTGGGCTGTCTATAAACCAAGCGAGGCACTTACCCTGCTTCGAGGAATGTGCAAAAGAAAAAGGAAACACATCCGCAGGAAAATAATGGTAGACTCATATATGCCCAAGGAGGTCTTTATTTTCCAAGTTGCAGTTTTGCCAGATGCCCTCATTTATTTGTGTTTCATTAGAACGTAGATGGTGCCAATCAGCCGCACGCTTGCCTTCGGTTGGACAAACTGCTCTAAAGCAGGTGCTAAGCCTTAAACTGTCCCCGAGAAACACCAGGCAGGAAGGCGTCACCCGGAGGGGGCCTATCGGGCAGGCGCCCAGATGCTTAGCATCCACACGCCTCTCCCTGTGTGTGAGGGTGGCGCTTGGCAAAGTGTCAGCGTGTTCACGGTGTTATTCTGGTTCTTACTTCCTCAGGTCATTAAGGAATGACAGAGTGATAACCTCAGTAAGCCCGAACATGAGCATGATCATCGCCAGATTGTGAACGCTTAAGTCCGTTTAAGGCACATAGTAGGTACCATGAGAAGTTCATGAACGCCTTTGGAACACGAGAGTTCATTCATGATGGCAATCGATGTTCTCTGCAAGTAGCACATTCCCTTCTATGTTTTGTTAATTTTTATTATACTATTTAATTGTGCCTTGTTTTGCTTAGGGAAATTAAGGCACAGGCACTCTAAGATATATATACATTTTTAATAATCCCATCCTACTATCCAATTTTAAAAGTCTAATATATAATTTTATGTTTTAGAATGTGTTCTAAGTAATCTACAGAACATTTTTTACAATAATCTATTTTTGGAATAAATAGATATACAAATGCAAAAAGAGGACTTTCCCCCCAAAAAAAGTGATCTGTACAAGGAATCATGGTTTTGTTTCTTTCCTATTCTCCACAGTTCACAGAACATAATTTATCAAACATCAGTAAGCCGAGACATATCAGAATTGACAGTGTGGAATATAAAAGGGAACATAAAACTTTGTGATCGTGCACAATACACCCACATAATCTATCAACATATATAAAAACTTATTAATTTTATAATCACATAATCATAAAGATTGGAAAAGAAATCATTTTGTTTTTATTATTTGAGGTTGTCTCACCAATGACTGCCACCATCAGATTTAAACGAGGTGTTCAAGGCTTCCTAGTTTTAAATCTCAGTCTGTGGGGGTCATTGTTTTTTTCTGTGTGAGAGGGAAATGCATGATGATGTCTCCCTTCTACTGTAACAAACACTACTGTCATAGCCATCTTTTCCAACAAGATAACCTACAAAATGGTACATACAACTATATCCCATGGGGTTTCTTTAACCTTAATAACGGAAATCTTACCTAATAAAAGAGTAATATGCAAATTGACCATACCTCTGCTACACGCACCAGCCACGCCCACCAGCCAATTAGAGCGAGTGTGCAAATTAATGGCCTCAGAGAGAGCAGGAGGGAAGCTTGGGTTGCCCCTGGCAATGGAGGAAGCCAAGCTTTTGGCAAACCCTGACTGGCCCAGGCCTCCGCTCTAGGCTACAAAGTTTCAATTGTAGAAGATAAATAAATCCCAGATACCAGGGCCTCCACTTAGTTTGGCCGGCCTGCAAATCACCATAGGCCCCTTGCCCAGGCCACCCCACACCCCAAGGGAATACCCACCCTGATCTGGGACACCCTTTAGGGCAAACCAGCTGGCCCCCACCCATGCACCAGGCCTCTATCCTATCTAATCCTATCTAATAAAAGAGTAATATGCAGATTGACTCCTACTCCAACCCACAAGATGACTGTCCCCATGTGGTCAAAAGAACCTGCCCCTATATGTGAACACAAGATGACCACCACAAGATGGCCAGCAGGGGAGGGCAGCTGGAAGGGACCAGGCCTGCAAGGGAGGGCAGTTGGTGGTGATCAAGCCTGCAGGGGAGGGCAGTGAGGGATGACCAGGCTGGCAGAGGAGGGAAGTTGGGGGTGACCAGGCCTGCAGGGAAAGGCAGTCAGGGCGGACCCAGGCATGCAGGCGAGGGCAGTTAAAGGTGACCAGGACCACAGGGGAGGGCATTTAGGGACAAACAGTCTGGCAGGGGAGCAGTTAGGCATCAATCAGGCTGGCAGGGGAGTGGTTAAGGGGTAATCAGGCTGGCAGGCAGAATCAGTTAGTGGCAATCAGGAAGGCAGGCAGGTGAGCATTTGAGAGCCAGGTAGGATCCGGCCTAAACAGGCAGGCTGGGCTGAAGGACACCCCCCTCACTCGGTGCATGAATTTCATACACTGGGCCTCTAGTTGATTATAAAGATAAACGAAGTTTATTGTCAATCAAACTTACCTTACCAAGACTATTTTAAATTAATGGAATAATTTAAATATTATAAGAATCCATGTATTCGTCCGTTTTGTGCTGAGCAATTTTAGAAATCTTTTTAATAAATAATACAGTGACATTTGGTGTAATTAGGTTCAAAACCTCTCATTAAATACCAAGCATTTAATAGTTTGTGCTTTACAGACTTCAGAAAAATATTCCATAATGAACAGTTAAAGTAAATGTCATCGCTTACTCAATGCTTTTCATTTACCCAGCACAGACTATGTGACTACATATTCAGATATATAGAGACACCCTGATAATCCCTTCACAGTAATCAGGCAGCTGGCACCAGGAGGTTAATTACTCTACAGTGGACAGGTTTTGTCAGGGTGTTCTTTCCTTAGTTTATGCCCATTCCCACTCCGTAGGCAATTGCACCCACTCCTACCCCCTTGTCTTCTAACAGAACGCTGCCTATGGGGGCACATAGCTCTTACTGAAGATGATGAAGTCACTCATTCCAAACTCATCACAACCTCTGCACATTACTTTGGCATTGGAAGTAAAGTTTTTATTAGAACATTTAAAGAATTGTAGTGCCCATGCCCATCTGCAGTAGCTCAGTGGTTGAGCGTTGACCTAGGAACCAGGAGGTCACAGTTTGATTCCCAGTTAGGGCACATGCCCGGGGGGCACACTGGATCCCCATTAGGGGGCATGCAGGAGGCAGCCGATCAATGATTCTCTCTCATCATTGATGTTCCTATCTCTCTCTCCCTCTCCCTTCCTCTCTGAAATCAATAAAAATATGGAAAAAAAAATAGTGCCCTACAAACTGATACAGGATCTCAAAAGTATTATGTATGCTGTGCAGTACTGATAATATGACCTTCACTTATTGAATGTTATGTTGTTTATCCACTCAACTAACATATACTTCAGGAAGGAAGGGAGAGGAAGAGACATATACTAAGCATCATACTAATAAAAGGGTAATATGCTAATTAGACTGGGAGACCTTCTGGACATTCTTCAGGACAAAGCCATGGTGGCCGGGCCCAAGGCAGGGGCATTAGGGGAAATCAGGCCAGGAGGGGAGGAAAGTTGGGGGTGATCAGGCTGGCAGGGGGGAGTAGTTGGGAGTGATCAGGCTGGCCGTGGGGGCAGTTGAGGGCAAGCAGGCCAGCAGGGGAGCAGTTGAGGGCGAGAAGGCCAGCGGGGGGACCATTGGGGGTGAGCAGGCTGGCATTCGGGGACAGTTGGAGGCAGGCAGGCAGAGTGGTTAGGGGAGATCAAGCAGGCAGGCAAGTGAGCAGTTAAGAGCCAGTGGTCCTGGATTTTGACAAGGATGTCCAACTGCCATAGGCATTGGGCCTAAACCAGCAGTCTGACATCCCCTGAGGGGTCCCAGATTGGAGAGGGTGCAGGGTGGGCTGAGGGACACTTCTCTCTCTCGTGCACAAATTTCATGCACCAGGCCTCTAGTACAATCATAAGTACAGATACATGTAGCCCTCACCTCTGGTGTTCGCAGTCAATTGGCAATAGTCAAATAATCACAGTAAAAACAACAACAACGCAACAGAGTTTTTAAGGATAGCCACCTCACTATCCAGAGAAATTGTGATGTTGAATAAAATTCAGCTATATATTTAATTATATTATTCATGGTAAACATAAAAAAGTCAGGATATTTGTCCTATAAAACTGGCCTAGGGTTGTTGTTATGAAATAGGGGCCATGGCAACAGAATGCTAGGCCGTATGACCTTGACAAGTTATTAACATCCTCTGCATCTCAACTTCCTCATCTGTGTAATGGGAACAATTACGGTGCCTCGCAGGGTGGTAGTGAAGATGGAGTGAACTGACGTTTGTAAAGCACAGAATCCTTTTTAGACACAGTACAGTGCCAAAGCAGTATTTGTGAAATAAAAAATAAACGGGTAAATCAGTAAACCATGAAACAGTGTGTATCTTACACTGAACACTTTGACTTAAAGATTTCCACATTGTTTATTGTCAAAACATTTTTTCCAATGAAAGAATCACTTTATATCCATGCGAATTTGCTCACACACACATCTGCAGTCAGGTGTTGGCAACCAGTTAATTTTTTTTTTTTTTACATAACCAGTTTCATCTATTTTTTTTATCAAATTACAAATTAACTTTTTTTTTCTGGGAAAAATAAGTTAAAAACCTGACATATTCGTTGTGGTTGTGTGTGTATGTGTGTATGTGTGTGTCTGCATGTCTGCCATTTATAGCCTATTGTTATCAGCGTAATTTAGTGGGTCAGGATGGGTGCTATTCGTTGTGAAAATATGCTTGCCTTCCATGAAGTCATGCCCTTCTTTAGCCTTCTGCATCACGTAGATGACTAATGGAATTACAATTTTTTGGCCTTTTTTTAAAGTGTGATCCTTAAAAATGTGATTACCATTATCTTTTCTTGTATTTATGACAACAGCAATAAGTGAGCTCAGTGCATAAGTACCTCAAAAACATTTGGAAATTGATGCCCAGTCTCTGCTGACCTGTGTGTCAGTGGCATGCCAAATTAGATGTATTTATTTCCTCAAGACGATTCTTACATACTGGGGATTTGTTATCTGCCCAGTCTTAAAGGCTCTTTACTCTCTCTGTGGTTGATTCCTAGCAAAACGATATTTGCACTCTGAAAAAATTCTGATTTTATTTGCATATAAATTGATTCCTCTAAACAGTTCTTTTAAGATATGTATTAAAAATACAACAATCATAAGTCTTTGTTTAAGATCTTTAAGATAGTTATATATATATATTTAAAAAATGAATTACTCCAGGCTTAAATTTGTCAGGGTTCCTTGAATAGAAAATTTTATTTTTCAGATATTTTAAATTGTTTTTTTATCTCTCTATTTCTTAGAGTTTAAAAATGGAAAATTGTGCCCTCCTAAAAAATCATTTCATATATACATATATATGTGTGTGTATACACACACACACACACATATATATTTACTCACTTGCCTATTAGAAGCTGAAAATGAGTAGATTTAAAAAAAAACATGATTTTTTAAAACTGGTAAACTGTGTAAAACCTGGAAAACAACCTAAACATTAAAAAAGCAGAATCTTAATTATGTAAATTTCCGCTTCACATATTATTAACTAATTCCATCATGGCCACTAATATTCAAAAGTAGGGGAAAAAATAAATCAATACCTTTCCATTAATGATACCCAAAGGTTCTGGTTTAAAAACTATAGTTCTCATGCCAAAAATGTAACCTGTACATGTTTCGCATGAGATGATCAAAAGGTTTCTCTAAGGAGGACCATATGAAACTGTGTTAAGTCATTCCAGTCTATTTGCAGGGACATTCCAAAGAGACTCCGTTATATTTGGAAGAGATCATTATGCTGGCCATGAATGTCCTTTAATTTAAAAGCACCCTCTTTTCCTGCCCAGAATGCATCCTGCAGACACGAGGAGCATTCAGCAGGCTACTTTGGAATGCACAGCAGTAAAATTGAAGAAGCCATGATCTAAATGTGGGCAGATCTTAGGAGGAGGATGGACAGCTAACACATGTGCCTTTAATGAATTTCAGGTCATCCGGAAATGTGCAGACCATTTCAAAACGTGGCATTTCCAACCTTTTCCTCTTCTTTCTTAGAAATATAACGTCAAGTCAGCCATAGAACAGGAAAAGTTCCATAACTCTGATCAAAATAGTCCTTCGGCTAGCCCTCGCCAGTTTGGGTCAGTGGATAGAGCCCCGGCCTGTGGACTGAAGGGACTGGGTTTGGATTCCAGTCCAGCGCACTCACCTCCATCACTAGCCCTGCTTGGGGCACATGCAGGAGGCAGCTAATTGATGTGTCTCTCACATCCAGGGTTCTCACTCTCTGTCTCTCCCCCTGCCTTCCATTCTCTCTGAAAATCAACACAGTGCTTGGCTGAGGTTCACTGACATGGTTTCATGGCCTTAGACCTGTGTGTGTCTGTAGAGCCTGCTTTATCAGGAATGAACCCAACCTGTACCTGAGAAGGAAGCTTTCACACAGCTCTCCACTGACATGCCAGGAAGCATGAAGAAAGCACTAACAGAGAGGTCTCATGTGTTTGTGTTGAGAGAAAAGATACAGTGGTACCTCGAGATACGAGTTTAATTCCTTCTGTAACCTTGAGGCGTGGGAAACTATGAGACGCTCGCGTCGCGGTAAACGGGTGGGTCGTGTGCAGCCGGCCGATCCGCGTGATGACTCCTATCTCAAATGTTGCTCGTATTTCAAAGCAAAAATCGCTCGCTCATCGGCTCGTATCTCAAAAAATCTCGTATGTTAGGGCACTCGTATCTCGAGGTACCACTGTACTGATGCTTTTATTGAGCGAGACTCCATCCCCTTGGAAAGGGCAGTGGAAGCGTTTGGCTTGTCTAGTGGAGACTGTGCTAGTTATCCGAGGTGGGGGCAGAACTTGGGTTGTTGCTTAAATCTGTACCCAGGAGAACAGCCTTAGCATCTCCCCTATAGGCAATGCAGTGACTGCAACGGGTAGGGGAGCTGAGACAGAGAGTGATCGTGACCTCAGGGCATAGAAGACGATGGTGGGAATGGACTCGCTTCCATCCACTGATGGGGCCTCTTTAGGGGTCTGCAGACATCTCACTGGGGTCTGTAGGCTGCGGGTTCTTGGCTAGAAATACTGGATGAACAGTTAAAGGCGAAAGCTAAGGGTTAGGGTGCCTGCCAGCGTGCCGGGCTCGATCCCCAGTAGGAAGTGTGCAGGAGGCAGCTGATCAATGATTCTCTCTCATCATTGATGTCTCTCTCTCTCTTCCTTACTGCCTCTGAAATTAATAAAAATATATTTATCAAGTCATACTGACAAGTCAAAATGGTAATTATTTGTAATTCATAAGCAACCTTTTTTTTTTTTTTTGGTCAGTTTCTTTCCTGAAGCTGCATGCCCAAACCTAATAAATACATGACCATCCCAAGGCAGCAAGCATTCCGGCTCTGGGTAGGCTGTACCAGCCACGTGATCTTTTTTTTTTTTTAATATATTTTATTGATTTTTTACAGAGAGGAAGGGAGAGAGGTAGAAAGTCAGAAACATCAATGAAAGAGAGACATCGATCAGCCGCCTCCTGCACACCCCCTACTGGGGATGTGCCTGCAAGCAAGGTACATGCCCCCAACCGGAATCGAACCTGGGACCTTTTAGTCCGAAGGCCAACGCTCTATCCACTGAGCCAAACCGGTCTCGGCCAGCCACGTGATCTTTAACTCATAGAAATGACGGGTGTGCTCCAGAAATTAAAATTCACTGATGAACTCAGTTCCCATAGTTCTTCCCGTGATTTGTAAGAACCAACATCTTCTTTCTTACTGTATAGTTTCCTGCTAGAATTGTCTGTTTTCTGCAGTGCACTATTATACAACGAGGAACGATGATCATCCTAATATACGTAGAATAAAGTTTGCAACATTTTTGATTTTCTTGAGCGGTTTAGGGCAGTGATTTTCAATGGGTGTGCCGCCGGAATTTTGGAAACATTCAGCACCTGCCTCTTTAGTCAGGGGCACTGACCTCTTTCCCCTTAGGTTGTCAAATAACAATTGATAAAGGCCAACACAACAGCAGCCATCTGGTTTGCATGAATGAGCATTATGCCTGCTGAGTGTGTGTGTGTGTGTGTGTGTGTGTGTGTGTGTGTGTGGTTTTTGTCAGATCGGCAGAACATATATTTTTGGGGGTGCTGCAGAATGTTAATACCATATTTTCCGGTGTATAAGACGACCCCCAACTTTTCCAATTAAAATGTAAGTTTGGGATATACCTTCCCTATAAGATGACACCCTGCATATTAGATGACTCCCAACTTTTGAGGAGATTTTTGGGGGGTTAAAAAGTTGTCTTATACACCCGAAAATATGGTAATAGTTTCTGTGTACCATGAGATGCAAAAGGTTGGAAGTCACTGGTGTAGCAGTATGGGTGATCTACAGGGGGAAATTTGGGAAAATGTGCAAATGATTTGTTAAATCTTTGCTCCCCAATCATGTTCATCGGTATCAACTCATTTAACCAGGAAATTGATAGCCAGGGAGATCTTTCTGGACTGGATTTTCAATGATCATCTACACCCAGGAGGAATTCTTCCTGTATCAATACTTGTGAGAGAATCAAGATGCTCTTTGGCTCGGAGAAAAGGAAGCCCAGCAAAATATTTGATCATGGTTGAAATGTTCTGGATTATTCAATGAGATGATTAACTGAAAATGGAGGCAAACAGGTATTTTTGAGGACTGCAGAGCGAGTGTTTGGATTTTAAACAGGAACATTACAGCCAAACCCTTTCTTCGGATGTCACCGACCATCGCCCGCCCCTTTAAATATGTTTCCCCTCTGCTCTGGACATGCTGACCTCTGCCAGCTGCACGGACAGATGGTGGGTGACTGCCTTCCTGTCAGACCCTGAGTCACTGCCAAGTGGACCTCCGAGGGACTTGGGGTGCGCATACACACCCCCGCGATGTGCTGACACGAACGCAGCACCAGCGAGGTGTCTCAGTCCCCTGTGCACAGGATATTGAGCTTCATATTCTTACCGAATATGGCTCCTCTTAGGTGATATGGCTGTTATATGTCAGCAGGCAATGGACGAGAGTGTCACTGGAAAGTGACAAACAGGGGTCAGCGTGGGGCCGGGAGGTAACCACGGGGGTCCCACAGGAGCTGTCCTAAACTGGGGAATGGGTGCTTTCATCACTGCCAGGGATGATGGACTGAAAGGCTGAACATCCTGTTCGCAGACGATGCTCAGCAGGCAGGCTGGGTTTCACCTTCCTAAGGCCCTTAGAATTCCAGGTGTCTTTTATAAATAGAAGATATGACTCAGAGATGTGTGTATCTGTTACCTAGTTAACTTTATTCCAGCTTAAAACACACACACACACACACACACACACACACACACACACACAAACACACACACAACAAGAGACAGTAGGGACCAAGTAGAGATAGTATTCTGACAACCAGACAGAATCAGGAACTCAGATCTGCAGAAATGGTTATCAGGATCCCAAATACTAGCTATGCCCTCAGCTCCCTCTTTTCCCTTCTCACCTCCTGGGGCAGATTTGTGGGGACAGCCCCAATTCTATTCTCCTCTCAACGTATGAAAAATAATTCCCGATCCGACACCCTCTAATCCATGCTTCAAATCTCTCTCCTGGCACGTTTCTTGCCTCTATTGTATCAGAATCCAGGTACAGACCAGCCTCTTTACTCTGATTTTTTCCCAAGGGCCCGCATAAGACAGTTAGTCAAGTGTGTGATACGCTTCACACACTTTCTGGGTTTTTAATGGCCTAAACCCCAATTCTACCTATATAACATTAAGGGTGGTATATATCCTTATTCTGGGTATTCTTTTTCCACTTAGTCTCATCACAGGTTTCCATTTATAACCATATTATTTCCTGTTCTCACTTGCTTAAGGCTGTTCATTCTCCTTTCAAAGCTCAGGTTCCCCGGAGATTCGGTTTTATATTAAAATTATGTCATTTATTATTATGCAGAGTAGAGTAATCCCATTTCTCCTCCATATCCTGGGTTCTAGCTTTGCCTTATGAAACTCTTAATTTAATTGGCACTGCCTTAGAGGACAGCCCTATGCACATAAAATAAACTCATAACTCAGACTCCCATCCCGTAAGGCGGAATTAGCAGCGATTGGCAACGGCTTGAACATTTCAGTTACTCTTTTTCTTTCCAGTCTCAGCAGAGGAACCACCATGAAGATTTAGTGGTCCACGTGAGTACCCCTGGAGCCTTCCGGAAGGCAGAACTCGCTCCACTTGAATCTGGCTTAAATGACGTTCCAACACACGCACCTGCAGTCACCCTGAGGAAGTGCAGCAGGTATTTGAGCTTGTGGCACATGCCGATGGAGTGAAAGATAAAAGGATTCCATGTAATTGCATGAAAAGATAGTGTTCAGTCCATGCAATCTTTAAAACCACACCATTTACTTCCTGAACCTCAGGCTCCTCATATGACAGAGGTACTGGTACCTGCCTGTCCATGCTTTACAGAGGCCCCGGAGTGCAGCAAGCAGCCACCTCACCGTGGCTATTCTGTTACAGAATTTTAAAATTAAAAGGAACTTTACATCTTATCAGCTATAAACCCATCATCCTAATATACAAACACCCTGGGTCCCTCACATCCACAGTGACCGGGAGGCTTGACCAACCAGAAGTCAGTCTTGCAGACAGCGGTGGGTTGCCCTGGTGACTCAGCACTGATTGCTACGGCTGTAGGCACGGTGACCCAGCACTGACTGCTGAGGGGGCTGCGAATCAGGGCCTGGCAGAGGCCTGAAGAGAGAAGCAGGGTCTGATTCTTAGCCTCTGTGGCAGCTGTTGATCAGCACTTGACTCTTTCTTTCTTTTCAGGCCTGGTTAGCAGTCACACCTCCATTTCTCTCCAGGCTCCTGATTAGCAGCCCCACCTTTCTGATCAGGCCCCATTGATAGGCCCAGTGGTGCTGACTGGCATAGAAACTGACCAATCAGAACCAAATCTGGGTGAACTGTAAGGAGCCAATGGCTGCCTAGGAGGCAGAGCTTTTGATGCTGACTGGCATAGAAACCAATCAATCAGAACCAAATCGGCTGGCAGAGGAGGGCAGTTGGGGTGGGGGGGGATCAGGATAGCAGGGGAGGGCAGTTGGGGATGAGATCAGGTCAGCAGGTAGGGCAATTGGGGGTGATCAGGCCAGCAGGGGACCAGTTAAGTGTTCATCAGGCTGGCAGGAGAGTGGTTAGGGGGTAATCAGGCTGGCAGGCAGAAGTGGTTAGGGTCAATCAGCCAGGCAGACAGGTGAATGGTTAGGAGCCAGCAGTCCCAGATTGTGAGAGGTATATCCAACTCCCAGTGGGATTGGTCCTAAACTGGCTATCAAACATCCCCTGAGGGGTCCCAGATTGGAGAGGGTGCAGGCTGGGTTGAGGGACACCCCCTCTGCAGTGCATGAATTTTGTGCACTGGGCCTCTGGTTCTATATAATAAAAACCTAATATGCAAATAGACCAAGCAGCAGAATGACTGGTCGCTATGATGCACACTGACCACCAAGGGGCAGACGCTTAACCCAGGAGCTGTCCCTAGTCCACCGTCCCTAGTCCAGCCAAGGTGCATGCCAGTGGGGGCCCCTCGACATCCCCGCCAGTTGCCCCACAGATCGGCCCTGACCGCTGGCCAGGCCTCGGGATCCTACCGGTCCATGAATTTCATGCACCGGCCCTCTAGATCTACCTATAAAGAAACAGGCCAAGAGAAACATGTTCATCTGATGAAAACATTGATGAAGGGAATGGAAGGGAGGCGTATTCCAGACACTGCGGGGAGAGAGCAGAACAGCTCTGGGTGAAGACGGGTCATGGCGCCGAGACAGGCAGGTCGTGGGGAGGGCGGGTCGAGAGGAGACACCACTGCCACATGGAAGGCAAAGGCACAGCTAGAAGGAATACAACCTAATGACCGCTCACCCTGTCTGAATTCATTTAACCCCTTCAGTGTTTATTTTTTTTTTAAATACAGTGGTACCTTGAGATACGAGTTTAATTCGTTCCGTAACCTTGAGGCGTGGGAAACTATGAGACGCTCGAGTCGCGGTAAACTGGTGGGTCGTGTGCAGCCGGCTGATCTGCGAGATGACTCCTATCTCAAATGTTGCTCGTATTTCAAAGCAAAAATCGCTCGTTCAATGGCTCGTATCTCAAAAATCTCATATGTTAGGGCACTCATATCTCAAGATACCACTGTATATTTAATTGATTTTTTTTCAGAGAGGAAGGGAGAGGGATAGAAAGTTAGAAACATCAATGAGAGAGAGACATCGATCAGCTGCCTCCCGCACGCCCCCTACTGGGGATGTGCCCGCCACCAAGGCCCATGCCCCTGACCGGAATCGAACCTGGGACCCCTCAGTCCACAAGCCAACACTCTATCCACTGAGCCACATTGGTTCTGGCTAACCCCTTCAGTGTTTATTTTCTCCTCTGAGATAAGAGTCATCTGTCTCTAGTGAGGGCAGGGAGTTGGGTGGTTTGAAAAGGAAGGGGTGGGGGGCAGTTTGATGGGGAGGCATTTGGGGGGACAGTCAGGCTGGAGGGATACACCGGACAGAAGCAGGCAGGCAAGGCCCACCGAACAGAAAGTATGTTTTGCTTTCTGAGAGCCCGGCGCGCGTTGGATACCCCGGGTTCGCGCTGGACTCAAACATGTTATTATGGAACAGCAGTCCATTGATTGCGATTGTGTTCTGGAAATCGCAGCTGCTCGGAAGCACTTTGCAATTCTTCAGCTTGTTTTCTCCTGGAATCACGGGAATTTCTTAAGCACCTGTTGTGCGCCTGACAATTGGAGGCATTTACAATCGCACAACGGTCATTCGAGGCCCAACTTAAAATCAATACAAGGAACGAAAGAACAATGCCAGGTAACATGGACCCAGGTGGCAGATTGATTGGTGCAGTTTCAAGTGCTGTAAGCATTCAGGAAAGGGAGGCTGTAGGGATTGGGGGGGGGGATGTTTCAGAAACTGCTCAGCCAGAGGAGGAAAGAGAGGCCCCCCCAAAGGAAACTGCATGCTTGGGTGTGTGTGTGTGGGAGGGACAGGACTTTTCAGGAAGAGAGGCACCATACCGGCAACACACAGAGAGAAAAGGGGATAGTGTGAGTCTTTGTGTGGAAACTGGTTTCCATTGTGTTTTCTTTGTTCAAGTGCTTTTACTGATCTTCATTTCTTTCTTTCTCTTTTAATATTTATTACATTTTTTAAAATATATTTTATTGATTTTTTACAGAGAGGAAGAGAGAGAGATAGAAAGTCAGAAACATCGATGAGAGAGAGACACCGATCAGCCGCCTCCTGCACGCCCCACAGTGGAGATGTGCCCGCAAGCAAGGTACATGCCCCCTATGGGAATCGAACCTGGGACCTTTCAGTCTCGCAGGCTGACACTCTATCCACTGAGCCAAACTGGTCTCGGCCTGATCTTCATTTCTTAGCCCAATTAATATTTTCCTTGTTTATTCTCTGTCTTTCACTCTGTTTGGGTTAATTTAAACTATCCATACGACATCTTATTATGGAGAAAGTTGATTGTAAGTAAACAGATAAATGTGCCCATTGTTGAAAAATTTTTTAAAAAAGTATTCAGGTACTCCCCCATGCAAAATTATCTGAAGTATGTACAGGATGAAACAAAACATGAAGATAAAGAAGGGAAGCAGTTAGATTCTTCATTCATTTCTGGTATGGTGTTTTGTTAATATAGATATAGAATAAGCACAGCTTGATATGGATATATTCTATGATGACATGCTTGCTTCTTAGTGCTCAATATCAATAGTCTGTGAAAGAAAAAAACAGTGTCTGAAAATTTATCCAATGATGCACCGATTCTTCATCTCATCTACAATAATGAAAGCATAATATGCTAATTAGACAGGATGTCTTTCCAGGATGCAGCTGGAGCTGTGGCCTCAGGCTGCGAGGGAGGGATGGAGGCAGCCACGGCTGGGAAGGGCTGCTCGTTCTATGGATTGTTGAGTCTCTTGGGCAGAATCTGGAAGGATCACGGGTTGATCACCTGGAAGAGCTGATTTCCCCGATTCCCAGAAAGACAGCAACACTGGGATAGTGGGTGGGGAATGGACGACAGGAGGGTTTAGAGCAGCGGTTCTCAACCTGTGGGTCGCGACCCCTTTGGGGGTCAAACGACCCTTTCACAGGGGTCGCCTAAGACCATCGGAAAACACCTATTTCCCATGGTCTTAGGGACCAACACACCGCTCCTCGGTGTAGCAAAGTGTAGCCATGTAGTTTACTGTTGTTATATGAAGACTTGCCCATGCTACACCACGATTCAAGACAAAATTTCATTTATTTGTAATTATAAGTAAATATTTCACAATATAGAATTACATATTGTTTTTGTGATTAATCCCTATGCTTTAATTATGTTCAATTTGTAACAACGAAAATACATCCTGCATATCAGATATTTACATGACAGTTCATCACAGTAGCAAAATGACAGTGATGAAATAGCAATGGAAATAATGTTATGGTTGGGGGTCACCACCACATGAGGAGCTGTCTTAAAGGGTCGCAGCCTGAGGAAGGTTGAGACCCGCTGGTTTAGAACATTTGCATGACCATCCTCCTTTCCAATGTTACCACACATGACAGAGCCTGAACATGACTCATAGCTCAGGACAGAAGGCAGACAACTGAAACAGAAGGGAAATGGGAGGGGTCACCATCCAGGACCCAAGGACTTGGGCATGTGTCCTAAGAACTCTCAAGAATGCAAATGAGAAGATGTGGCTGATAGAAAAAGGAAACCAGCAGGACACCCAGAGGACTGTGTTTTATTCCTAGACCCGGATCTTTCACAGGCAGGTTTTCCACTCGTATCTGTCCAATTGATGAATAAATTAATTAACCCATCTTAAATCCTGCTTTTACCCTCAACCACAGCGAACTCCACTTGCAAACAATGTAGATCCATCAGAAACTCAATAAAACTCTGTTGTTGTTTTTTTGTGTGTGTTTTTTTTAACTGTGCTCACCTCTCAAACCGAATACATTCCTGAAACGAATACTGACAGAGAAATATTCTTCAGGTTAGGGGGCGCAAGGAATAATTTTCAACTAGTGCGAGAGAAAAACACCTCTTCTGAAAGCTAAAAAATGAATTGGTGCTTATTAATTCCAAATAGAATGTTTAGCATTCTCTTCGAGATGCTGTCATTATGAGACGCCCCGACCATTTTTTATATCTGTCGCATCGCTTGTCTAGTCCATAACATTTCAACAAAATGAAAAGAATGTTATGATTTCAATAAATAGAAAAAACAGTTACATTTACAGAGCAAAAGCCAGTGTGTTTGATGTCAAAGGCTGTTTACATAGACATCATCCATCTGCCCCCCCTACCCCGACCTCCTCCTGCCCACGTACACACACACCTCACAGCTGGGCCATTCCCACCTCTGTCTGGATTGCAATCACTTCTGCTTTCTCATCAGGAAATTCTCCTCCCTACATGAACATGTGGTGGACACTGCCTTTTGCATTTCTCCTCTTAACCATATTTTATGATTAAGAAATGAAAATGAAATATAGAAGCAACAGGCCGCGTTTTCTCTAGGAAATATCCAAGGTGCCTGTTTCCTCGAGGGCAGCATGCCTTCCCAAGAAAGATGTCACTCATCCCACGTGCCCAGCTGCAGCGCAGGGCAGGTGGGGAGAGCAGGTATGGGAAGGAACCTGTGCCAGATCACCCCCCGGCGGCCACATGCAGAGGAAGGAGAGTGATTCTCCTCATTCGGAATGTGTGGGGAATGCACGGTAGGGAGGGTGAGTTCATAGGTTTGGAGGAAGGCCAGCGCTGGCTGGGCCATCCCCTTGCTGCTTCCCAGAATTTCCCAGAGAGCCTTGGGGTCTCGGATGTCTCAGGATCAGTCAACAGCACTGACTGGGCTTTAAGAACTTGCTTTGGGATGAGTGTTTTATGCAAATGGGGACGTGGGCTATTGTCATTCTTTCCTCTTTCCAAATTGCATACTTTTGCAGAATATAAGGAGCTTACTATCCAGGTACATCTTCAGTAGCCAATCAAAGCTACTTCAGAATAGCATGAATTCACTACCAACCATTTACAAAGCCCAGGAAGTGAACTTCAAGTGAAGTTTCGGAATAAGCCCACTTGCTGTTTTAATATTTCCGATGTTCAACATAGCTATGGAGAGATGTCCATATTTAGTGACCAATCCCAGAGATCTATGGTAACATAATGCGTTTATGTTTAAAATGAAGCTCTTCAAAGATTGTCTGCCTAACCGGTTTGGCGCAGTGGCTAGAGTGTCAGCCTGCAGACTCAAGAGTCCCAGGTTCGATTCTGCTCAAGGGCATGTATTTTGGTTGCGGGCACATCCCCAGTAGGGGGTGTGCAGGAGGCAGCTGATCATTGTTTCTCTCTTATTGATGTTTCTAACTCTCTATCCCTCTCCCTTCCTCTCTCTCTGTAAAAACTAAATATATATATATATGTGTGTGTGTGTGTATATATATATATATATATATATATACACATATATATATCCTCCCCCATATATAGATATAGATATAGATATAGATATAGATATAGATATAGATATAGATATAGATATATTAAGATTGCGAACACATATAAGGACTACACAGACAGGTGTCCTGGTATTGCATGAAGCCTGGTCCACCTAGTTTCTAGAAGAAACGATAAGAATTACATGATCACCTGACCATCACGGCGGTCAGCTCCAGGATGAGTCATTGAAGAGAGGGCCAACAAACGGACCCTTGTTCATGGCAAGTCTGGTTTCAGATGCAATTTCCGATAAAAGATCACCACCCTGAGGACGCCAGGAATAGAAGTGAACAAGAACGTATTTAAATAGTGTAACTGTCACATGAAGCACTGCAGTTTACATGTGAAAACATCATAGACTTGTTTTGGCGTTGATTGTTTATTTACCAATGCTCTGCACGCAAAGATAACATCAACTTACGGATTAGTCTGCTCAGGCTGCCATAACCAAAGACCCCACACTGAGTGGCTTAAAGAACAGATGTGTGTTTCGCAGAGCTCTGGGTTCTAGAAGATCAAGGGAAAGATGTTGGCCTGTCAGGTTCCCAGAGAGACCTTCCATCCTGACTGGTAGACCAGGTAGACCGGAGCCTTCTCAACTTGTTTTCATTGGATTTTTCCGTTGTGCATGTGTGGGGAGAGGGAGGGAGGGTATAAAGGGTACAAAGGCCTGAGCTCCAGGGTCTTTTCTTTTACTTCTAAGGACATCCATGTGACTGGGTAAGGGCCTCACCCTCTGACCTCTACCTTAATTACCTTTCCAAATGCCCTTTCTCCCAAATGTGATCTCTGGGTATGAGGGCTTCGTTATATGAACTTGAGACTGCACATTCAGCCAATAATGATCTTCATGAGCATCTTTTATATCTGCCTGGGTTGTGCTTTTTGTGCAATAAAAGTATGAATAGAGATGGACATTCTTTGAGAGGGAAAAAATCAAACATACTTGGTGGAATACCCAAAATACTTGGATAAAATAATCTTCAAAATGAATAATGCCATTTGCTAACTTTTACTTCCACTGTGGTTGTGTCTTCTGCATATTGCGTTGATGTTGCAAGGCTGTGTGCGTGCGCGACACGCACACACACACACACACACACACACACACAGATCTCTCTCTTCAGATGTGGCATCCAACTTCTCCAAAACACTTCAAAACACTCTCTTGGGGAGCTTCAGAGAGAATGATGGGAAATGAAGAGATGCCAAGAGTATCAGACAAGTGCAAAAGGATGTGCCACGAAGAAGCTTCCAGAACGTTAACACCATGAATGTTTTCCCCAGGCGTGACTCCTTCCTATTTATAATTGTGTTTCTCACACTTGTCACAACCTTCATCTCTTAATTTCCCGGGAGGACGAGCAACAGAGCGCTAAACCATAATGTGTGTTCAAATGCTCAGTGTCAGATCAAATCTCCTATATTACACTTTGTCACCATACCTAACAGTTAAACTATAGATTGTTCTGTTCTGATACGTTGGCTTGACAGCTATTGTGAGTGTAGCGAATGATATTCCCTGACATTGCCACCAAAAAAAAAAAAAGAGATTATTGAAAATAAATGGTTCTATTGAATGAAAAGACGTGGATTCTGTAGAAAAGAGAACTGCTCTTCTCCTCTCCATCTGACATGAATGAGGGGGCACACAGGAGGGGAGCGGGATTCATCTGAGGGTTCTCACCTGTGTGTTGGATGGTTCATGAATGCTGTCAGGCAAAATCTCCATTAAAGCCATAACTTCTTTTTTAAAAATATATCTTATTGATTTTTTACAGAGAGAAAGGGACAGGGTTAGAGTTAGAAACATCAATGAGAGAGACATCGATCAGCTGCCTCCTGCACGTCCCTTACTGGGGATGTGCCCGCAACCAAGATACATGCCCTTGACCGGAATCAAACCTGGGACCTTTCAGTCTGCAGGCTGGTGCTCCATCCACTGATCCAAACCAGTTTCGGCTACAGCCATAGCTTCTTAATGTTCTCAAAATATGGTGGTTCGAAGGTTAGTCGCTCAAGAGAGGGCCAATGGCAATTGTGTTTCCACTGGAAAACATTGTCAACCTTTACTAACAACAGGTGTCATGCAATAGCCATAAAAAGGTGTTGGAGTGTTAAGGATGCAGCTCAATGATTTTTCATGAAGTGACATGACTAATGTAACGGCATCCAAATAGAAACAGGACCAGCTCTCCCTATGCTTCCCTCCAGTTGACAGTCTTCATTCAAGGTGAAACCGATGGTGACTGATCTTCATCTATGCTTTTCCCTAGGGACTGTAAACCCCGTACCCTCTAATAGGCATAAGTCCAGCCTAGGCCTTTGTTTATACCACAAAGTTACAAGAATTCAACAATGAGAATCAGCACTAACATTCGTCAATAGGATGGACATATTGAAACATGTCTGCTGAAAGGAATGCTGTACGAACTATTGCTATGCGCAACAGTATGGACTCACTAGCTCTTAAATAAGACATAATTATAGAGATAGATATTAGAAGAGTAGTGCATGAATTTGTGCATGGGTGGGGTCTGGCCACCCTGGGGACATGGGCAGTAGGCCAGCCTGCCTGCTGGTTGAACTTCTGGTCGAAGGAACAATTTGCATATTAGCCTTTTATTATACAGGATATACACTGAGTAGCCAGGTTATTATGCATTCAGAGATCATAATAATCTAGCCTCTCAGTGTATATGGTGCATTGGGACTCTTTAAAATGTGTGGCTGTGCCTATGTGCTATGGAAATATAAGTATTCACTTTCTTTTCTGTATTTTTAAAACAAGATGCGAATATAAGAACTTTGAAAAGCCAATTTTTACATAAGAGCTGTTATAAAAAACTCAGAAAGGAAAATGACTTCTTGTTAAGAAGACAGCTCGAGAAGAGCATAAACTTAGGCCCCTGAGGAGCCAGCCTCAGAAACCGAGTTCAAGAACATATGGGCCAGAATAATCTAATCACATTGAATCTTTTTCTGTTCTGATGGCATTCCTTTTTAAAACCTATAAGTAGAGGAAATGGAACATTACTGAGAAAATTATTGTAGTGATCCTATTTAATAAACAGGTAATATGCAAAGTGATCCTTACACCCCCGCATAAGATACCGCCCCCATGTGGTCAAAGATGGCCACCACAAGATGGCCGGCAGGGGAGGGCGTTTGGGAGGGACCAGGCCTACAAGGGAGGACAATTGGGGGCGACCAGGCCAGCAAGGGAGGGCAGTTGGGGGCAATCGGGCTAGCAGGGGAGTGGTTAGGCATCAATCAGGCTGGCAGGAAAGTGGTTGGGGGTGATCAGGCAGGCAGACAGGGGAGCAGTTGGGAGCCAGCAGTACCGGATTGTGAGAGGGATGTCCGACTGCCGCTTGGGCCTAAACCAGCAGTTGGACATTTCCCAAGGGGTCCCAAATTGGAGAGGGTGCAAGCTGGGCTGAGGGACACCCCACCCCAGTGCATGAATTTTGTGCACCAGACCTCTAGTATTAATGTAATATTTAGCTTCAAAATGACTATCATTGTCTTAGAGTGGGAATATATCTCTATGTGAATTAAACTGTTCAATTGCTTATGGCCTGAGACAGTCATCTTAATTTATATGATGTTGTTAATAAAAATAAAGTCACAACGTACATCCACGTATGGGCAGTGGTCATTTATGCATTTTTTTCATTGACGTTGTGTGTGTGCATCTTATATGTTTTCTTCGTCCAGGATAGTTTGGATTGATTTATATCTCTTAAAACTAAAATGTTCTTGTCGAGGACAAGAGTCTTCCAATAGAACTAAAGTCTAAGCCAACATTTAAATGCTAATAAATAAATACTGCTAATTTACATTTTGCAATTTAATAAAATGTTATATTTATTTTAAAATCTCCGCCTTATTTTTTGGAATAATCTTAATATTGGAAGTTATTTTAAGAAAAGAATATCTTGAACATGTAATTGGAATTAAATTTTGTTTTAAAGTGTGAATACTAAAAAAATAAAAGTGTGAGTACAAATAAATAATTGACTTCCTTGAATATCTTGAGACTTTCAAATCAAATCACAGTAATTTACAAATATAAAAATACATGCTCACTGGAATGGCATTTAATGCTCATTTCAAATCTTAAGAGTCTGTGGCATAGTTACTAAAAAATCTAATTTGAAATCATTTCAATCTCTTCAGATTTTCAGAATTCCTCTGAAAATGTGAAGGGCGTGTTTACTTTTGGATTAAGAGAAAAGTCATTCCGCGTTATTTATTCAAAAAGTACAGTTACGTTTATATCTGAGAGACCCATCAACATCATTTGAATACATGAAGATACAGGCGCTTATTATTCTTGCTGCCTGCCAAATTCCATTCATTAGGACGTCTTATTTTAAGAGCTACTAAAAATAACAATTTAGATGATAATTTGGCAGAGATAAAATTAGTCATGTCGGTGAAGATAGTTAAATAAGACCGGTTCACAAAAAACTTCATCAATATTTTATTTAGTCCATTAGCGACTTCCGCTTCTTTTGACCAAAACAGTAACTCCTTGCCGACTTAAATGACATTTCATTAAGATAATGTACAGTGTCCTTCTCCTATAATGTGCTATTTGATAAAAAGATTTCCCTAGTTACTTATTCTGCATGGGAATATAAGAAGTGATATCACGTGAGATCAAATGACTCACATATCATAGGATGTTATAGCACATGGCAGAAGGAGGACTAGCCAGGATGTAGTAAAAGGCAACATGGCATGGCAGTGATGAACACGGATTCTGGATACGGGAGACCGAGGCTCGAACTCCCAGTCTGCATTCACCAGCTGCGTGCCCTGGGAATAAGCAGGTCTCCTTCCTTATCACAGGTCTCCCATTTGAAAAATAGAGATGAGGATCACCACCTGTCTAATGGAGTCACCCTAACATTAAGTGAGGTCATATTTTTAAAACTCGAACGGGATCTGGTACGGTTCGCATACAGTGACTATTTGCTATGATTGTTTCTGTGTGTCAATGTCTCCGTGATTTTATAGGCATGGGGAAAACTCTAGGAAAGTGTAAATTAGGTTGGGAATGTTCATTACTAAGGAAAAACGATGTGGATAGAAGATGAAAGGAAGATTGGGTAGAAAAAAAAAGGGGGTTAAGATATATGTGATAGGATCCTTATAGGCATTTATATAAAACTAGAGGCCCAGTGCATGAAACTGTGTGCATTCCAGGGGTCTCTCAGCCCAGCCTGCACCCTCTCCCAGTCCGGCAGCCCTCGGGGGATGTCTGACTGATGGCTTAGGCCCTCTCTTATAGGGAGCAAGCTTAAGTTCCTATCTGGCCTCCCTCTCCAGGAGGCAACTGGAAGGGCAATTGGGGGACAGCCGTTCTGCCATTTGGTCAATTTGCATTTTAGGCTTTTATTATATTGGGCAATATGTGCTTATATATGTTTTTGGAAGTGTCATATTTTTCCTATTGATTTTTTTAGAGGCAGTAGAGGAAGGGAGGGAGAGAGAGAGAAAGAAAGAGAGAGACAGAGAGAGAGGAGAAAGAGAGAGAGCGCAATGTGAGAGACATACTGATTGGTTGCCTCTCACATGGGCCCTGACCAGATGCAGGGATTAAATCTGAAACGCAGGTACATGCTCTTGACCAGGAATTCAACCTGCACCCCTTCTGTGGGCAGGCCAAAGATTCAATATTGATAAAATATTGATGACGTTTTCCGTGAAGCTGTCTTATTTAACTCTCTTCACTGACATGACTGATTTTATCTCTGCTAAATTATCAACTAAAGTATTATTTTAGTAGCTCTTAAAATAAAACATCCTAATGAATGGAATTTGGCATCAGCAAGAATAATAAGCGCCTGTATCTTCCTATATTCAAGCCATGTTGATGGGTTTCTCCGATATAAACGTAACTATACATTTTGAATAAATAACACAGAATGACTTTTCTCTTAATCCACGAGTAAAACCACAGAGTCACACCAGCCAGGGTTAGTTTAACTGCCTTTGTAAGCCAAGGTGAATGTCTATGTACTTTATAAAGAGTAAGAGGAGGCAGAACTCTTTTTATGGAACAATGAGTGACAGCCCAATACATGTTGAAATAAAATTATAATTTTTGGAAGCCCTTTTATGAATGGCTCCAAAGGTATTTAAGTAGTCAAGGATAGTCTATATATATGTCCTGGATGAAAATATTGTGACATTCCACGTAAAAATGATTGGCCATTTAAAAACTCGTAACATAGATGAATGTCTTTAAAATGTAAAATGAGAATACGCACGAAGACTCATGTTCTTATTCCTCTGCAATTGGAGCACTAAAATCTGTTCCTTCCCAGCATTTTCCTTTATTAACTATGAAGCCTATACTGACCACCTAAATCATATCATTTTAAAAAACACACCTACAAAGGAGATACTGATAAGTATGCATTTAAAATTGAAAATTAATGTACAAAGTATCAGTCTTCATAATTCTCTAATATTAGGCTAAATAAAAACCTTCATTTACCTGAAAGTAATAATCAAAATATTTTATTACCTTCGAAAATCCTGTCTGTACTTTTTCACATTCTTACTATTTGACCTTACATTTTTCCCATACAGGGACAAAAATCTGTGTACAATTACTATTTCTTAACACCTCCTGTCCTTGTGTTCTCACCAGAAAAACAGAAACTATGCTTCTTATCAACATGTGTTATTATGTTTCAGTGACAAAACTTATTTTTATCTGATGCATATTTTGCAGGTATACATTTTGCTCCATTTTTATGAAGAGGTATATGGTGATTGAGCAAGGGAGAGTCCTGTTTCTTTTTCTTTCTTTTTTTTTTAATATATTGTTATTGCTTTCAGAGAGGGAGAGGGAGAGAAACATCAATGATGACAGAGAACCATTGATCGGCTAACTCCTACACATATCCCACTGGGGATTGAACCTGCAACCCAGGCATGTGCCCTTGACCCAAATCAAATCTGGGACCCTTTAGTCCACATGCTGTTCCTCTACCCACTGAGCAAAACCATCTGGGGCCTGTTTTTCTCCTTCCCTCCCTCCCTCCCTCCCTCCCTCCTTTCTTCCTTCCTTCCTTCCTTCCTTTCTCTCTTTCTTGTTAATTCTAACCCGAGGATATTTTCCCATTGATTTTTAGAGAGAGTGGAAGGGAGAAAGAGAGAGAGAGAAACATTGATGTGAGAGCATGAGATCAGAGCATGGGAACCTACAACCAAGGTACATGCCCTTGACTGGAATCAAACCAAGGATCCTTCAGTCAATATGCTGAGACTCTATCCACTAAGCCAAATGGGCTAGGGTGAGTCCTGTTTCTTTTAATCAAATTCTGGGACAGAATGGGTTGACAATGCTGCTATCCATCCATCATTTCAGTATCTCATTTGAAGAACCTTTGATGCACAGACCTCATCTATATATATAAAAGACTAAGTGATTGACCATACATCCATCCAACCAGCCAACTGACCGGCCGGCCGGTACATATAATGAGCACAAACAATCTGTACCAATAAAAGGTAATATGCTAATTATACTGGATAGACCGGATGTCTTCTGGACATCATTTTGGACATCCTTCCTGACAAAGCCAGGGGCATGGCCAGCCTACAAACTGCCTATAGCCCCTTGCCCAGGCTGGCCTCACCCACCATCAGGGCCCCCCCACCCCGATCAGGGGTGTGGCTGGCTTACAAACTGCCAGTGGCCCCTCACCCAACGTGGCCTCCTCCCCATCAGGGACCCCCACCCCAATCTGAGGCCCCATTCAGGGCAGGCCAGCTGGCCCCCACCCATGTACCAAGCCTCTATCTTATACAGTGGTACCTCGAGATACGAGTGCCCTAACATATGAGATTTTTGAGATACAAGCCATTGAGCGAGCGATTTTTGCTTTGAAATACAAGCAACATTTGAGATAGGAGTAATCGCGTGGATCGGCCAGCTGCACACGACCCACCAGTTTACTGTGACTCGAGCGTCTCATAGTTTCCCACGCCTCAAGGTTACAGAATGAATTAAACTCATATCTCAAGGTACCACTGTATTATAATAAAAGGGTAATATGCAAATTGATCCTAACAGCAGAACAACCAGAACCACTGCTGGACCAGTCACTAGAAGGTACACTGACCACTTCTTGGTCCCTTCTCCTGGCCGTGGGATACCGATCACCTAATGGCAAACGGGGAACCAGGGGCTGGTGGTGGCAGGGGGCGAGGCTGGCTGAAGGTAGCTGGAGAAAATGGCCCTGACCACAGGCCAGGCCTAGGGACCATACCCACGCACAAATTTCGTGTGCCAGGCCTCCAGTTTAAAAATAAACATTGACTCATGAATGCAGGATGCATGTAAAGCCCTTGCTGGCACCAATCACGCACGTGTGTTTCGATCTGTCACTGTCGATTGTGATTCTGGTTGACACTTCAATTCTAGAGAAAGTCGAATAGTGATATTAAAATTTTTCCTCTAATTAATTTCCTTTCAATGTGCATGAATCCATGCACCAGGTCACTAGTTTAATATAACATCACATAAAAAGCTGGGGAAAGCATGTTAAACAGAGAATTGTCAGCATTTCCTATTACATTTGCTGGAGGAAAAATGATCATTCTTGTCTCGCAAAATGTCCATGCAGAGATGAGTGCATCATGTTTTTGAAATAATAGTCAGTACGTATAATTAGTTAGTTACTTGTTCCATTTTAATCCAGAAAAAAATATACATTAAACATATGTCACGTTGTGGAGTGATGGGTAAGATGATTGCTCACCTCTCTAAGACCAACATAATATCAAAATTAGAAGGCGGATAGTTTTCTCTAATATGTATTATAATTAACTGAACACACTCAGTACTATTACAATCATATATTTAAGTTGAAATTAAAAAGTCATGATATCTGATTTTTTTTATTATTAAAGAAAGTAGGTATGTGGTTGCTCACCTATTAGAGGTAAGTGTACCTGCAATGTGTTTTGAGAAAGTAGTAATAAACCAAAATACATTTCACATTCTTCATCTTAAATTATTTCTCAATGTAGGATCTGAAATTATTTGTTCCTCCACAAAGAGAGAAATAACACTTCCATGAGTATTATGAGTAATAGTTGCTTAAAATCTATACACTATTATGAGTCTGAAAATGTTGCATAATGTTCCAGAATAAAAATTAGTATTAATATTAGCTTTCACTTTACTTATGAATGACTTCCCAGCTGTGATCATTTGAAAATCAATGGTATTCTATCCAACACTATATCAAGCATGTGGTCTCTTGAATAGGACACAATTTATCAAACAAAGAAGTTATAATAGCACTAGCTAGCAAGACATGATAATGTCTAGGGGGAGGGAAGGTTCTAGAAAGGGTCTTTCAAAGGCATGTACTCAAATCATCCAGCTGTTCTATAATTTAAGCTTGGTTAATAGGAATTACGAGAAGGAAAAAAAAATAATTTAGCATCGCTCAACTCTGCAATTTATAGCTCAGAAAAGGAATATTTATGTTATTTCAAAAACTGAAATTAAAACCATGTATAATTAAATATGTATAAAGATGTTACACTTACTGAGGTAATATTTGCGAATTATAATTTTTTTTATTTTCACAGGAAAATTATGTATTGTATGAGACCATTTAAATTGTCTTAACAGAACATCATACATCAACATAACAAACTCATTTACCCTTTTAAAAAGAACAATCAGTTTCCTGCACAAAACAAATGGCTGCTTAACTAACTTTCTTGTTACTTTTATACACACCATCAGTCTTAGTCTAAGGTAGTCATGTTAAGTGTCCTGTTGTCAAACATGAAGAAGCAAGCAAGACTTCTAAGAAATAAAAAAAAATAGACACGGGAATAATGCAATATCTCAGGAATTAGTCCTGAGCTAAACAAAAACGGACATTTCTTTACTGATCAGAAAAGATTAGGATTTTTGTATCTTTTTGTACAATTCTCAGGAAAAAAGTTAGGTTGTATATTTAGTCTCAAACCATAGACCCTTCCTGATAAATCAATGCCTCAAAAATAGATTACTTCTTTTTAAAATAGACATTTTGTCCAAATCTTATTCTTTTTTGTTCATACTATTTGTTTTAGCACCTTGCTTCATCTCTGTCTACATTTCCTAAATGCTGTGTCTGAAATCTTCACAATATTTTGAATAGTGGTGCTTAAATAGTGACATGTGCTTAACTGTGCATACATGATTTCATTAGAAACATGAAAAATGATATTTTGCCGAAACCGGTTTGGCTCAGTGGAGAGAGCGTCACCCTGCAGACTGAAAGGTCCCGGGTTCGATTCCGGTCAAGGGCACGTACATTGGTTGTGGGCACATCCCCAGTAGGGGGCGTGCAGGAGGCAGCTGATCAATGTCTCTCTCTCATCAATGTTTCTGACTCTCTATCCCTCTCCCTTCCTCTCTGTGAAAAAATCAATAAAAATATATTTTAAAAAATTATATTTTTATCCTGGTCATTTACCCCATGCGTGATGATCCTGACACACAAAGCTGGTGACCAGGGTGGCCCTGTGCAGACTCACGCTCAGGCCCTGCCCATCAAGGCACATGTTCTTCTTACTTTCCCAGCTCGCTGGTCGGCATCACCTTTCTGACGACAGGACCTTGACTTACAGGAAGGGGTGACTTGCCTCACTCTCACTCACACCACACAGGAAGTTCAGGAGCAGTTCGCAGATGTGGGACTGACAACTCTCAGGGCTGTCCTTGGCCACGTTGACCAATGACCTGTCCAGACCTGGGACTGTCCAGAAGGGATACGCTATACCCTATGTGCATAGTCCCTGCTTTCAAGTCATGTGCAAAGAATGTCCCGGAGAAAAGAGGGGGGGAGAACAGAATGAACAGAAGATGCTTTCGGCTATGGATACGGGTGAACATTCACCAGGCATTCTCTAACTGCAGTGTAGACTCTGCTGATACTGAGGGTGGAATTTACAGTTGGGTGTAAGTCACGCATACAATGTCAAGTCTAAAACAAGTAAAGAATGGTGGTTATTTTCCTTTCTTGATCTAACATCCCAACCTCCTGTAGCTTTGGGACCTGGGCACGGATATATGATTCAACCATATTTCATTCAAATTTGAGAGCGTTTACTTTATTTCGATGTTTCCCTACACCTTGAAGAACTTTCAAATCATGTTCAATACATCCAATTCGACATTGTATAAGTAATATTATTTTCCTGGGACACAGGATCTACTTTTCTGTGAATGGATATGCTATTATATTTATTTGAAAAGTAATATGAGGATCAGATTGGCCTGAATTTGACATTTCCCTCAAACCACTGTATCTATTGAAGAGGCCCATGGCAGTATTGGGAAAGTATAATGTTGGCCGGAGTATAATGTATCTCTGAAAATAGGAAGAAAAAATCCTTCCTATTTTCAAATATTTCAATACAACATGAACATCCTTTAATGTCTTGGCTAGAGTCTCACTTGCCAAGCCTTCTCTATGTGTTGTTATGTATTTATTCTTTCCAATTAATCATATAAATAACTAGAGGCCCAGTGCGTGAAATTTGTGCATGAGGGGAGTCCCCTCAGCCCAGCCTGCACCCTCTATAATCCAGGACCTCTCAGGGGATGTCCAACTGCCGGTTTAGGACCCTTGCTTCCCATGACCAGGCCTAAACTGGCAGTCGGATAGCTCCTCTCACCATTTGGGACCACTGGCTCCTAACTGCTCACTTGCCTGCCTGCCTGGTTGCCCCTAACTGTCCCCCTTGCCAGCCTGATCACTGCTAACTGCCTCTGCCTGCTGGCCTGTTTACCCCAAAATGACCGCCCTGCCAGCCTCGTTGCCCCCCACTACTCCCCTACTGGCCTGGTAACTCCCAAATGCCTCCCTCTACCAGCCTGGTTGGCCCTAAGTGTCCTCCCAACCCCTGCCAACCTGGTTGTCCCCGACTGCCCCTCCCTCCGCTAGCCTGGTTGCCCCAAACAGCCTGCGGTTCAGTTGTTTGGTCTCCCGCGACTGTTCCCCTCTTCTGGCCTGGTTAGGTCATTACTGTTACTATGACAACATCCCAGACAATTTGCATGTTCCTCTATTATGAGCATAGATGAGAATAGTATCTTGTCCCCAAACCCCTTAGGTGCTCTTATTGAGAGTAGAGGGAAATTTTTCTTACGTCAGTAATGTGTTGATACTATTCAGCAATAAGAAGACTCTAATTTGACACTGATATTGAAATGTTAGAAATAAATAAATAAATAAATAAATAAATAAATAAATAATAAAAATGTAAAAACATAGAGTTAAGGAATATTGCCTGCTATATTATGCAATGAAACTCTTACACAAAAAATTACTGTCTGTCTCTCCAAGCTAAAGGTTTAAGCTGCATTGCAACACCTGTTAGGAAACTATCAGAAATGCCACAGACTGGCAGGCATGCCAAACACCCCACCACTTCAAGATGGACAGAGTATCACATGCTTAGAGAAACAGATTTGACTTTATGAAATTGCCTGCCCAGCGTGAAATAACACGCACGAATTTAGTGATGTACTCTTTATAGACTCTTACTTTTATTGTTCTAAAAACATTGCTAGTTACTAGAGTTAGTTAATATTGCTTCACTATATAAAAATGAAGTATAGACATGTCACTTTAAGAAACCATCGAGCTTAAAAATCACCTTTTTATTTCAAAATAGCATTTTTCCCCCATCAGTCCAGAAATGAGATGAAGCTCAAATGGAGGAACAGCTGGCACAGATGTCAAAAACTCTGCGCTCTGTGCCCGTCCAAGCTGAAGTTCACATCCAGCTTCCTGGGAGTCCCACAGGATCGTCAGGAGTGGTCACCTTGAGAGGAAGATGACAGCCTTTGCATTTTGATTTTTTCCCCCCAGTTAATTTTATGGAAACATTGAACTTCTCTGACACGGCAGTGGCCATCTCCAACAGCTAAAAACGCAGAGCCTCATCTGCTGGAACCTCCCAACACCCGTGGGATGTGACACCCTGCCTGGGACACAGGAGGGCAACATCGAGGGAAAGAGTCCTTAGATTTTTGTTTCAAATATCGCACCAGCGGACTTTAAATATGGAGAGAGACAGAGTGTTAAAACCAGATTTTAAAACCGGTTAGCAAATGCCCTTTCTCATATCCCACGGTAAGGGGATAGTATGAACAATTAATGATTGGACAAAACAGAAAAAATAGCATAAAAAAAAGTGTTACTAAAAGAAGCCAAAGTAGAAATCCAAATATTCCTGCCTATGATTATATGAAATTAATAATTTAAAAATTTCACCACAAAGAAAATACCAGGCCCATATGTTTTCATTGGTGAAGTCCTTTGTAATTTTAGAAAACAATCAGATGAGAAATCCCACAAATCCTTTAAAACATAGAGGAAGATGGAATACTTAACCTGTTTTCAGATGCTGACATAACCTTGATACTAATTTAAACGTAAAAGAGATAAATAAGAAATACAGACCCATATTTCTCTTAAACAAAGACACAGTAGTTGAACAAAGCATAATGAAATTTATCCAGAAAAAAAAATATATATATATACAGTGGTACCTCGAGATACAAGTTTAATTCGTTTTGTAACATACGAGATTTTTGAGATACGAGCCGTCAAGCGAGCGATTTTTGCTTTGAAATACAAGCAACATTTGAGATAGGAGCAATCGCGCTGATTGGCCGGCTACACATGACCCACCAGTTTACTGAGACTCGAGCATCTCATAGTTTCCCACATCTCAAGGTTATGGAACGAATTAACCTCGTATCTCAAGGTACCAGTGTATATATTAAGGGGCCCAGTGCACAACATTCATGCACTGGGGAGGGGTCCCTCAGTCCAACCTGCCCGCTCTCACAGACTAGGAGCCCTCAGGGGATGTCCTTCTGACGGCTTAGGCCCGCTCCCTAACCTCGAGCCGCAGTTTGCCAACCACTGGACTAGGCCTTTTCTTCATATTTCATTTTTCTTCGTATCTGAAGAGTGAAAGATCTATTCCCGGGAAATGAAGATGATGTCAAAGTGGCCATATGTTTGTTTTTCACGGATTATCAACAGAAGACACGCTGCTGGCCTGGTGATGATTTGTCAGCAATTATTAATAGGTATTGACACTGACAAAGTCCCCGCCGAGGCTCAGCCTTTAAACAGCCCGGGATTCGGAGCTCGTCAGTAAGCAGCTGCCACTATCATCGAGTGCACCTCGCAGTTCTATTTCTTAAGAAAATGCTCGCCGTCAATAGAGGTCCAAACATCCACATGGTGATGGTCTTTTACTTTCAGGCAAATTCGCACTGTTGCGCGTTCATCAGAACGGATGTAGCTTAGTCGCGACGTTCATAGAACAGAAAAGCAGAACCAAAATCTCACCTTCAAAAGCGAGAGTCCTTACGTGCACGTTTCATAAAAACATTTTTTTAAAAAGTTAAAAACCTCTAGACCAGTGGTTCTCAATCTTCCTAAGGCCGCGACCCTTTAAGACAGTTGCTCACGTTGTAGTGACCCCCAACCATAAAATTATTTTCATTGCTACTTCATAACTGTCATCTTGCTACTGTTATGAACTGTCATGTAAATATCTGATAGGCAGGATGTATTTTCGTTGTTACAAATGGAACATAATTAAAGCATAAGGATTAATCACAAAAACAATATGTAATTATATATGGTGAAATATTTATTTCTAATGACAAATAAATGAAATTTTTGTCTTGAATCGTGGTGTAGCATGGGTAACAGTCTTCATATGACCACAGTAAACTACATGGCTACACTTTGCTACACCGAGGAGCGGTGTGTGGGTGCCTAAGACCATGGGAAATAGGTGTTTCCCGCTGGTCTTAGGCGACCCCTGTGAAAGGGTCGTTTGACCCCCAAAGGGGTCGCGACCCACAGGTTGAGAACCACTGCTCTAGACAAATGCAGTCATACACAGTATCTGGTTTTCATCCTCTCCCCAGCAGTCTCTGTGTCAGTGATGAGGGGCTCCTCTTGGCTGGCTCACACGCCCCATCTGGGGAGCAACTGGTTTACTGGCTCCTCTAGGCTGCGCCCAGGTAGGATGACGAGAGGAACAGAGTCCCATGTCACGTGTCTCTGATACACTCCGGTGGGCAGGATACTCTCATAGTGCTAGAAAGAGAAGAGAGCCCAATCACGCAGGCACATTGCAGCCTTGCTTTACATCTGTTAACATCTGGCTGGAGACCAGGATGCAGGAAGTGAATGCCAGGGCCCGTGACAGAATCCAGTAAACCACCTTCAGGCCTTCATTTATTACTTCATTTTCCATTGCTCATGTCTCTGATTCTATGTTGAGCTATATCAGGACATTAACAGGTAAGGTTCCCATGTTAAAGAATAACCTCTGTTTCTATACATATATGTTGAGATAGCTGCACCATCAATAAGAAAAACATTAGAAGCTCCATCTGGTAAGAGAAGATCTTGTTGCCTTGGCTGGGTGGGTCAGTAGGTTGGAGCATCGTCTTGAGACGCCCACATGGCGGGTTCCATCCCCGGTCAGGGCACATAGAAAAATCAACCAATGAAGGCAGAAATGAGTGGGACGGCCAATCACTGTTTCTCTCTCTCCTTCCCTTTATCTCTCCCTCTAAAATCAACCAATCAAAAAGCAATTGACAAACACTGGGGGAATGCATAGAATGTGAGCTATGGAAGGAAAGTTTGCACACACTGGAAGAAAGGGAGGGAGGAAGAAAGAGAGGGAGGGAGGGGAGGAGTGAAGGAAAGAGGGAGGAAGGAAGAAAGGGAGGGAGGCAGGGAGGGAGGAAGAGAAGGAAGGAAGGAAGGAAGGAAGGAAGGAAGGAAAGAAGAGAGGAAGGAAGGAAGGAAGGAAGGAAGGAATGAAGGAAGGGAGGAAGGAAAGAAGAGAGGAAGGAATGAAAGAAGGAAGGAAGGAAGGAAAGAAAGGAGGGAGGAAAGGAGGGAAGAAAGGAGGGAGGGAGGGAGGGAGGAAGGAAGGGATGAGAAGAGCTATTCAAGTGTAGTGGAAATCACATCAATTTGAGGCCTAAATAGTCCTGAATTTGGATCTTTGCTAAAACATTTACATATTTTCGCAGCCAAGGGAAGCCACTGAATTTCCTAAGCTTGTCTTGCAATCTCTGAAACAGGAGTAAAATCGCCAGAGTTGTTGGGAGCGTGGAATGATGTGTCGCATGTAAAATGTTCCTTACCACATGACATGCGAATGTACTCAAGGCAAGATGGGCATCACCTTCTCTGTCACTGAGAAGAGCTTTAAACTATGAGGGTCCTCCGTGGTTTGGGGCCTTGTTTTTGTAGGATTTGTTGAAATGATAAATGTGAATGCATCGGGTAACCCTAAACGTACTGTGGTCTTGTCAGGCGTTAATCTTAAATAACGTTTTTATGGCTCCTGGCACCTGGCTTTCCTGTACTCTGCCAACACTGAGCAGCAGACCAGGGGAGAGCCCAGGGCTCCCTACAGAGACCCCGGGGTGACCCCAAAGGCCAGGAGGAGGGCATTCACTCCAGGTGCATGGAACTGTGTGAACCCCGGACATAAATCCATGTGCTGCTCACAGAAACCTTCCCACAGCATTTTCCCACATCCCTGGATCTCAAATCCACCTTTATTAGAACACGGGCAATCCTAACAAGAACATGACTACATAACGCGGCACTTCGATACCTCTGAAATGGACCTTCCGCAGAACAGTGTTAGATCTAATCTCACTTTCAAGTCCCGTTGTAAACACGATTTCTTTATTTAGAAAACCAAGGCAAGACATTGATTTACAGAATACACCTGGCATCTGCATTAAAGGTAACAGAAGCCCATGCCAGGTGTTGAAGATGTATGTCTGAAGACTTCACCGTGGGAAAACATGACAAAGATGGCACAGGACAATACTTTCCACCCCTTAGAATAACTAGCTGGCAGCTCATTCCCATATTCTTTTGATTATCACTGTGCTTTCACTGTGCCTTTATTCCATCTCATTCTTTAAAAAAAAAAAATCTCCAACAAAAGTTGTTCCTGAAGAAAGTTGCTTTATTAGGCTCAGTGTCAATATATTTTCTGAGATTCGTTTCTTTTCCGGTTTATTTATTGTGGAGATTATTTATTTCCCTTAGAAAGTTTAGCCTCGGGGTTCCATGGCAAGAGTCCTCTATTACAGAATATAAATAGCACTTTGCCCTCCCTCTCTCCCCTCAACCCTATAAATTCATCCCTAATGACGGAGAGGGCGCAGACACACTCAGAGATCCATCAGAGTTCTGCCGAGTCCTCATTTTCCACGAGAAAAAAGAACTCTAAATTGGAAGCCATTACTTACAGTTCATTTATTTGCTGGACTAGAAAAAAAGAAGAAGAAGAAAAAAAAAAGAAACACGGACAATCTCATTATAACTCAGCTTTGTCTTACACACACAAGAAATCTTTCATCATTATGATGTAGCAGTTATTTGGAGTAAAAAACGAAATTATTCTTTTAGCAGACTGTCATCCTCTCTACTTATTAAGCTGTGTTAAAAGTACATTTCTTACAG
Source organism: Lasiurus cinereus (assembly GCA_011751065.1). Classification (NCBI taxonomy): domain Eukaryota; kingdom Metazoa; phylum Chordata; class Mammalia; order Chiroptera; family Vespertilionidae; genus Lasiurus; species Lasiurus cinereus. The sequence goes on along the minus strand of JAAGEH010000413.1, from coordinate 1,500,604 downwards.
AAAATGCCAATGTCTGATTGGATTTTCCACACACTCCACTGAGCTGACTGCATAGTAAATGAACTGAGGTTTCCAACTTATCTTTTTCTTCATCTCGGTGTTTGTTTGTCTTTTTCCTTTAGCTTTAGAACATACCAAGAATATGTGTCATTTTATTTGCATTTTTGAAGTGTTGCCTTATTAGAGATTTTATTAAACCAGAAACCGGGCTCAGTAAATATCATCTTCAGGCGACTATAAATCCACCATTGGATTTCTTTGTTATGTGAATATGACAGATGTTTGAAAATGAAGCCACCTAGTAAAACAAATTTTATGCAGAATAAAGGGAATAGCCAAATAAGCATCATCTATAATAATAAAAGGGTAATATGCTAATTAGACTGCACATCTTCCGGACGTCATTCCGGACATCCTTCCTGATGAAGCTGGGGCCAGAGGGAAGCCAGCCCGGGTCCCGGGTGCCTGTGGGCAGCTTGGGTTAAGCCAACTCAGGTCCTAGATGCCTGCCCGCAGCCGGAGGACAGAAGCCTGAGTCCCGGGTGCCAGAGAGAAGCCCGTGCCAGCAACGGGGGGAAGGAAGGCCTTCTCTGGCACGAATTTTCGTGCATCGGGCCTCTAGTATATTATATTTATGTAGACTTCCGGCAAATTCTGTTTTCCAGGAGCAAAATATAGATGATTTTTTTTTTAAAAGATCATCAGATCTCCCTTGAAAAGAAATACACATTGGTGGAACTGTATTGTGAAGAATTTAACAAGGCTAACTCTACACTTAGCTCCTTAGTGAAGAAAGTGTAATACAGTGGTACCTCGAGATACGAGTTTAATTCGTTCTGTAACCTTGAGGCGTGGGAAACGATGAGACGCTGGAGGTCGGTAAACTGGTGGGTCGTGTGCAGCCAGTCGACCCGCTTGATTACTCGTATCTCAAATTTTGCTCGTATTTCAAAGCAAAAATCACTAGCTCGACTGCTCGTATCTCAAAAATCTTGTATGTTAGGGCACTCATATCTCGAGGTACCACTGTAAAGAGCAAAAGGAAAACCAAAGTTACCCAAAGTCATTTATGATAGGTATATATTCAAACTGCAAAAAACTCATGGTATGCCAATAGCCCAGCTAAATGTAACGTAGAATGTCTCATTAGATTTACTCATCTTAACAAAAGTTATATTTAATTGATTAAAATCTATTAATTACCAATCAATAAATTTTGTATAGACAGTTATGCCTCTGATAGCTTTGTTGATTTTACCAAACATTTAGCAGTAGAATTGCCATGGTGTAAATCATGGCATGTAATAAAGTTTGTAGTCATCTATAAAAAACAACACAAAAGCTGTGCTCTGTTGGAAATAATACTGATTAAATATATAGTTCACTCACCTACTTGCGAAAAATCTGTTTTTTTATCTCTTTAGATTATAAGATTCCTATTTGGAATGTTTATTATGGAGCATTTCAAACAACATTAGAGGGAATGGCAAAATAATGATCATGATCTAATTTGGATTTCTCATATGCCCACCCAAACTTTTTTTTTTTAAGTATATTTTCTTGATTTTTTACAGAGAGGAAGGGAGAGGGATAGAGAATTAGAAATATCGATGAGAGAGAGATATGGATCAGTTGCCCCCTGCACACCCCCTACTGGAGATGTGCCCACAACCAAGGTACATGCCTTTGACCGGAATCGAACCTGGAACTTTTCAGTCTGACAAACCAGTTTCGGCCACTGAAACTTTTTTCCTCCGCACAAATGTATTTAAAAACAAATCCCAGACATCATAACTAATAGATGATATTTTAACATAATTATATAACTAACATCATACTCAGGAAAATTCAGTGCAATTTCTTAGTATCATCTAAAGTCAGTTTGTAATCTGCAATTTTTTGTCTGCAAAAATCAGACAAAAGAGTTCATTTTCAAATTACTTTGTTCTAATTAAGATCCGAATAAAAAAAATCCTTGTTGATATGATTTTTAAATTGTATTTCCCCTGCCATTTTTGTTCAAAACCACTTCGCGGAGGTATAACTGACAAATCATAAGCTGCGCATATTTAACCTGCACAGTTTTATGAGATTTGATACATTTATATCTATACAATCATGACATAAGTCAAGATGAGGAAGAAGTAGAGTTCTCATGAGCTTGTAACTTTCTTTGACCCTCTACCCCTTTTCTCTCCCACCTCCTCCACCCCATGCCTCGTGTCTGCAGGCTCCTAGCTCTGGACTATACCTTCTTTTCTTTTTTAAAAAATATATTTTATTGATATTTTACAAAGAGGAAGGAGAGAGATAGAGAGTTAGAAACATCGATAAGAGAGAGACATCGATCAGCTAGCTGCCTTCTGCATGTCCCCTACTGGAGATGTGCTCACAACCAAGGTACATGCCCTTGACCGGAATCGAACCTGGGACCTTTCAGTCCACAGGCCGACCCTCTATCCACTGAGCCACACCGGTTTTGGCTGGACTTCTGATGTAGCCAGAACCTGGTTTCTTGCCTGGGGGGGGAGGGGAAGGGCTTCCTTTACAGCTTCAGAAAGCCATGTTAGTCCTGGATGGAAAACTAGAAGTAAGGCCCCTGCAATCCAATCAACACCCAGGAATGGGCGCTGCTGGTGCAGACACCCCCCTGACCCATCATGGCCTGCCTCTGAGGGTGCTGTGTCTGCCTTACCCTGAGGTGGCCACTGTGATGGGATTAGGCTCTGGTTCCCCCTAGTGGTAGCTCGTTCATAACACAGGCGAAAGGGCTGCTTCCCTTCCTGCCCCACCTGCTCCTCACTCATGGTCCCTGCCCTCTGATCTCTGTCCCAGGACCAGCTTCTGGAGATTCCACAGGAAAGCCCTTGTCTCGTGGATTTCTCCCACTCTCAGGGATAGGCTGACTTCTGACCTCCCTGAACACCTCCCTCCATGCCCTCGCATCCTTCAATTCTTAGTTAACTTCCCATGTGCCAGGAGAATGCTTCTCTTTGGCCATGGCTACTTCATACGTGGGGCTGCATCTTGTGCTTTCATTGCAGCGAGTGACTCTTTGGTAGGTGACTTCCCCTTTGTTCAAGATGGATTGGGGGATCCCGTGGCCTGGGAATGATTCAGCCTGTTCTGCAGCCGAATGTATGCCACATCGTTGTCTTCCATTGAGGATCTTTGCCTAACCCATCATTTCGTGAAAAGTTCAAAAGGGTGACAATCTAATCCAATCATCCCCTCCATGGATTAGCCTGGATTTGTTCATTATTTCCGGTCCTTGAAGTATAATAATTAGAGGAAAGGAAGGATACATTTTTAATGGTTTCCTCTTAGTTCTCAATTTTCAGAAAAATAAATACATATAGAAAAAATTATATATATATATATATATATATATATATATATATATATATATATATTAGAACAGCAAAATTTCTTTTAAGTTGGCTCCTTTATCCTTTACATGACACCAGCAGCTTTTGATAAAAAAAAATGATGACTTCCCCTTTAAACATTTGTATCGTTTCTTCCTTGTAGAGCATCTAGGGAGCCAGCTACAGTGCCCAGGACTGACACACTGGGGGCTGGGGGCACTGTTGGGATCGTGAAGGCAGCACCAGGGCATCGGTGCCTGGCCCATGCTCTGGAGGTTGGACCTGCCTGAGTACTGAGGGAGGGAGTGGGCTGGAGGGCCATCAGGATGGGTTGGTCAGCTGAGCCGCGCTCCCCCTGTGGGAGCGCACTGACCACCAGGGGGCAGCTCCTGCACTGAGCGCCTGCCCCCCTGTGGTCAGTGCGCATCATAGCGACCAGTCGACAGGTCATTCGGTCGCTTAGGCTTTTATATGGAGAGATTATTTAATTAAACATTTTAATGAAGTGTGGTGCTATTGATGAAATGTAACGTAAGCTAACATTTTACAAATGATGGTATTTTGAAACCCAGAGTCTTCAGATGAAAGTACCACCGCTCTGTCATAGAGGGATAGACTGTTACATCCGTATTATCATAATGCGAAGGATGACACAGATCTGTTGTGAATCTTTTGAAATAAAGTCATCTTTGAAGCTGCTTGTAGGTGCCTGGAAACCTCTGTCAGTGGAACCAATTATTGTTTTGAAATTGCTCTAGCTTTAAAGTAAATTGCATCAGCGACTGAGCATCGTTCAAAGCAAGACTTTTTTCTAGACATGATATATCGCCTCCTCATTCATTGTCTCTGGTCACGTCCATGTTCATTACTGCCCAGAGTCAGCCTCAGCCTCAGGGAGGAGGTACCGCTAGGCAACATATGTGGGACATGTGTCCTAACCGGCTCCACATGCTTCTGTGGTTCATCGGTTCTTGATCTGTCTTCTATTTCTATTGACCCTGGTATGTAGATTGCATTCGTTCTATTAATAAATAATAGCATCATCTATAGGCTCTTTTAACCATTACTTTGAAAATGTCTGACCTGAGATCCAATAACTAATTTTAAAAACTGAAATGAGTGAACATTATCCTATGAATGTTTGGCATCCATAACCAAGAGATGCGTAATGGAAAATTATTTTTTTTTCAAAAATAGTCTTTATCGAAGGAAAATGACCAATAAACTTGGTGATGGTACAGAAGACAGAGTCACCACACTGCTCCCTGTAGTGTCGCGATGAAAACTCATTTCTCAGCCTTCCTCTTATATTCCCTACTGGTGCACAGGATAAGGTTAAATGCTTGTTTATTTATTTTTTAATAAACTCAAACCTTTTTTTTCTTTTGCCAAAAGTATAAGATTAACATTTCAGTCATGAGATTATGTCTCATGGGATAAAATAGCAATGGCATTGATGGTTTTTCACATACAAGTGAACTCTGAGGTCATATCCGAGCTGGTCGGTGAGACACATTAACCATCAAGCAATCCTCAATGAACTTCTCAGGTCAATGGACAATGTGTTACCCAAAATTAAAATCAAATGCCTGGACTCTACACCCACCTTCCTGGCACTCTCCGAACCTGGTAACTTCCCATAGTTCTTTAGTCAGGAACTACCGTTGACACATGGGCCTCGTAATTTGTAAATTTGTCCATTGCCGGAATTACCATGTCTCCACATCTCATTATATCCACGCTAAATATCTGTTTATATCTAATAAAATAGGTTCTTTTAGGGGATGCTGGGATCAATATCCCCTGAGGTATATGTAACCGTTTATAGGAACAAGATGCTCTTTCAAATGATCAGATTTTTAAAATATGATAATGGTTATATTTTGCTCATGTTTTCGTATATGACTACATTTTAGGAATCTGCATGTTATTTTTTAGTTTTATAACACACCCATTATATATACACATACATATGTAAACATATACATCCATAGTCATAGCTCGTTATCAAGGGAGCAGGGCAAACTGTATAATACTTGAATGTACATGTTTAATATTCTGTCATTTGATTTATAAAACCCTATTGAATTTGTCACTATTATTGTGTTTTTGTTTTACTTTTTTACAAGTGCTGGAGAAAGAAGAGGAAACGATTTCGCTCTTGAACATAAAGACGCAAAGAAAACCCCTAAACATGCTGCCACGTGACACAGAAGCAATTTTCTTCCTCTTGTATGTTAACCCAGGGCCCCGCCCTAATTCCTGTGACTGGCAGCTCTCCACTTTGCTGCCTTGGATACAGTCTTCCTTGTTATTGAAAAACACCCTCAGGCATGTTCTGGAAATTCTACTAGGAGACACGATATTATCTGATTTAAGTTCCACTCTATTCAGGAGAACAACTGTTCATATATTGGGTCGAAATCTGTTCCTTATAGTGGTTATTCTATTATCAGAAATAAATATGAAAATGTCTATTTTTTCTGATACGCATATACATATCAATTAGATATATATGAAGTATATATCTATATTTTAAAGAGATTGCATAGAATTTTTTAACTTTTATTGATTGATTGATTGATTTCATAGAGGAAGGAAGAGGAAAAGAGGTAGAAACATCAATGATGAGAGAGAATATTGATAGGCTGCTTCCTGCACGTCCCACAGGATTGAGCCTGCAACTTGGGCAAGCGCTATGACCGGGAAATTGAACTGTGACTTCCTGGTTCACAGGTCAATGCTTACCCCATGAGCAAGAATTCTTATTCTTTCAGAGGATAAAATCTGGGCGAATATACCTCTCTACTCTTATCTCTGTGTCCCAGCTTCTTCAATAAAATATCACCAAATGCCAAAAAAAAAAAGTAGGTCTAATTTTTATGCCGGTTTATAAAACATTTCTAAATAATTAAAGCCTCGCCGTACCACCACATTCAATCAGAGAGCTGCCAGTTCACTCAGCCTGAACACTCCCTCTCCCCGGCTTCTCCCAGGACACGGCAGCGGCAGTCAGAGCAGCTATCAATTTCTGAGAGGCTCTTTTCCTGGGGGATCGCATGTCTTCGCAAGGATGTCTAGCCTGTCAACAAGGCGGACCTGTTGATATTGAAATCCGTATTCCCCAGCCAGCGGTCCTGCCTCCGCCTCCTGTTAGGTGTGACCTTGCCCCGACATCTGTTCTGTCACCAACACTGCCTTCTCTTCAAACAATCTCAGGGAAAAAGGCATTTCCGTGTAGAAACGTGGGTGGAAAAAAAAGTCAAGATCATGGTTCACCTTCTCATCCCCAGGGCCTCCCAGCGATGCAGTGTGAACCCATCTCTCCTTACACGACTTCCCTTTTTCTTCAGGAAAAAGGATCCCTGATGGCCGCCAGCATCTGTCATCGCATGTGCAGTGCATCTCACGTTTGTCAGACTGCTCCGAGGACAGGAGAGCGGTCCTTAGAGCCACACAGGATGCACCTGGTGCTCATGCTTTAACTCCCACCGGCTAACAAGACCAAGAAGACAGCAAGGGTTCCTGCTGGCTTTGTGTAGAAGTAGCTCCCTGAAGACCAGGCTGTGTCATGGGAAGATAGTATTTCAGCAAAGAGCCTCAACTGGCTCAGGCACAGGAACCTTCAGACAGGTGTGTGTAAATCAGGGGGACATGTGGGGTGTAAGGCTATGGCCAGTTCCGTGATTGATATTGGAAACATTAGAACATGCAAAGACAGGATCTGGCTCTCGGCACCCAAGGGAAGACATACGTATTTTCAAAAGTTGGGGATGGGAGGTAGAAAATTGTCTTTCTCACCAATCTTAGGAATTTCAGTTTAAGCTATTTCTCATTACATGGCCATTAGTCATACAGTGAGCTTTTAGATTTCTTGTAATCCCCTCTGTAAAATTAAAATAAAACAAAGCAAAAACAGCTGCTTTGTTCTCACCATTGTTTGGTAGAGCAACACATTTTAGATAAAGCTAGTGAAAAAATACTGTTTTCCTCTTTATTTAAGCCACCAGTTTTTAGTACTTTGTTCCAGAGTAAAGACTCTTATTCAAGTTAAGATAAATAAGTAAATAGCGCTGTTGTGATTGTATTCATATAAATAAATTTATGTTACTATTCGTTTAATGACATTCCTCCACATATTTATTTTATTTGCATCTAAAGCAATATAATCCATGGGCATTGGTTATTTGATTTTCATTTGGTAACTCATATCTCCAAGGATTTTATCCATATGTTTACATATAAATCATATTTTAATGTTGAGTTGAAATTGCACTCTATCTTAATTACCTTTATATTTGTAGCTTAACTTCTTTCTTGTCTCTATGTTTATACCCCCCATTTTTTTTTTGGTCAACTTGTATGTGTGCGTGCTTTTGAGATATACATACCTCTAACACCCACAATCAAGTCTGCTGTTTTCTGGTTGTGTGCTTTTACCAAAGTATATACTCTCTGTTTGAAGCATTGTATGCAAATTTTCAAAATTAGTTGGCACGTCAATCCCAGGTGGAATTGAGACTGGCAGAAGCCTACCTGTATTACAAATTCATGAACTTTTATCCTAGAAGGTAGGGGCAAACAAAGCTGACCCGTGTGACTTTGAAAGTGAGCGGAGACTGTAAAATGAAAGGCAAACATAGTTTTACATAGCACTGTCCTGTACCTGTTCAAGTGTTTCCGCACAGGGTCTACGTTAACAATGCTGAAGACATTTTACATATAATTGTCCCACACTTTCACAGAACTAGTGAAGGCTGGTGAATGGGCAGAGCCGGGTGCTAGAGTGGGAGGTGACAATCAAAGGAGACTAGACTGACTTATGTGGTAATGGGGCTGAAGTTGGAGTCAGCAATAAACCATAGTTAGCTTCATACAGACACAGAGGGATACACATACATAGATTCGAAGTTGTGCGCATATTGAACACACACACACCATATTTTCCAGCATATAAGATGACTTTTTAACCCAGCAAAATCTTCTAACAGGTCGGGGGGTCGTCTTATATGCTGGGCATCATTTTATAGGGCAGGTATATCCCAAAACTCTATATTTTAACTGGAAAAGTTGGGGGTTGTCTTACACGTCCAGTCGTCTTAAACGCCAGAAAATACAGTACTTCCTTCTTCTGCCATCGGAGAGAGTCTACAAGCAGTAACATCTCAGGATGCTTCGGTGGCCAATCTTGGTTTCAAATACCACTCCCTAACAAGAGGAATCCAAAACTCCTTAGAGAAAGAGCTGGAGGACTTAGGGAATACACAGAGTGAGCGTGGAGCATCGGAGCATCTAGGAGTGACAGATTTCAGAAGATGTTAAAAACAATCGTACAGACCCAACCACAAGGGAAGGGTGTTGGCAGGCAAGGAAGATCCTAATGCCAAAACTGGAAGAAGTTTTGAGTAACAAAATAAATAATGTATTCTTGGATTATAACCCAAAGTATTACATAAACATCCATGAGCCCCTTTAGACATCAACTAGTGAATGCACAGATGTGGGAGGACAGACAATCCTCCCAGGGAGAAGAAGGCACGGACACGAAGCACAATCCCTCCTCATGGACCTGTTAGCTATGCAGGGGGGTCTCTCAAACATAGAGTGTTCCAGGGGAGCGGGAGAGAAGATAACTGTGCAGGAGAGAAAACCAGCTAACACTCCCATCGCTAGTGGATCAAGATTAGCATCAACAGTGATAGCCCACTGATAACAGGTGCCCTTGACATGATGTGATGAGAATGAAATTTTATCTCAGTTATTAATTTCTTAAAAACGCACCAACCCTATCACACCCTGGAAAAAAAAAATCCAACGAATTCTGAATTTATAAAATATCTGGTCAGTATTCTTCAAAAGTAAGTTATCTAAATCAAATTCTCAGAAATGATCAGTCTTGTAAGTCTAAAACTATTCTTAATACATACACATATAGACATATGCCTTTAACTATTATACACACACACACACACACACACACACACACACACACACACACACATACAGATGCAGTCAATTATCTTAATCGCTTAAAAGCTACGGAAAGATAACATATGCCAATAGCATACAGTCTGTTATATAATTAAACACAGATAAAACATGGAATAATTGATGTTAGTCCAGAAAAATGGCTCCCTATATCTTGTTTTGGGGTTCCTAGAATTTGTGTGTAAAGTAGCATAAGCTTAAATATTGGAACTGATAACCTTGAATCTTCCATTTTTTTTATTTTTTTGAAATTTTATCAAGAAAATTAACATTCCTAATCATAATTGTTTACACTTTCTATTTATTGTGGACACGACTGCAGGTGTCCTTCCCTGTGCCTGTCCCCCTCCCCCTTCCCTCTGGCCATGACCACACTGTCGTCTGTGTCTGTGGGTGTTGAATATATGTCCGTTGGCTAAATCCTTCACCTTCTTCCATCCAGTCCCCCCAGCCCCCTCCTCTCTGACAGCTGTCACTCTGTTCCATATAATCAGTGTATATTGTTCCTTAGATTCCACATATACTACTAGTAAGTGACACCATATGGTATTTGTCTTTCTCTAATTGGCTTATTTCGTTTAGCTCAATGACCCCCAGATCTCTCCATGTTGTAGCAAAAGGTAAGATTTCCTTCTCTTTCACTATGTTCCTGAGGCTTTCTACTCTCTACTTTGACTGTTTGTGCTGCTGGTTGTAGGATTCTTTTTGTCTGATTACCTGAGTGGGTCTCGGGGTGCCAGGATTAAGCATTGTTTCTGAGTGGGTCCTTGTGGTGTCTGGATAAGATTAGTTTTTGAATTGGGTGACGCGGGAAGGTGGGGTGGTAGATGGCCTCCCCTATGGTGTCCTCTCCACTCTAGTGGGGGTCTACATAAAACAGAGGTGTCCCGACATAAAACAAGAGAGTTAGGAACATCGATGAGAGAGAGGCTGTAAATATTGTTAACTTAAGTCAGTGGAATACATCTCTCTGCTTTTCTTTATGTGTTTGATTTGTTCATTTACTTCTCCGTCAGCCATTTCCCCCACATCTATCTTGTTTCTATCTATGTATCTAGTATGTATCTAGGTATCATCTATCTATCTATCTATCTATCTATCTATCTATCTATCTATCTACCTATCTATCATCTATCTATCTATCTATCTATCTATTGATCATCTTTCATCTATCTCTCTCTCTAGCACCTATTAAGCATCTATTGGCCACTGGGATATTAATTTACACAATATGCTCAGTACATATTTGGAATACAGAGTACTTTTCCTTTAGCATTAATCACAGACTGTAGGTGGTGCATTACGTACTTTATTTACCACATGCTTTCTTCTGACTGTGACTTCCCAGAAGAACGGCAGCTTTCCTGCTGACCTGGGTACAACTTCATCATCATCATCATCATCATCATCATCATCATCATCATCATCGCCTTTTGGGCGTCAGTTTATGGAGGCATATTTCTCTTCCACATTTCCCCCTTTCCACCAGACTGGTGACCAATCTTATCACACACATTCCCTCTAACCTTTCTGTATTTTACTGGGAGTTAACTTTGTAATGGGCAGACACTCATCAAGACCAATAATGACTAAATACATAGATGGTAACAGAAGCCTTGCAAGTAACTGTAGATATCATCAAGCTGTTAATATATTTGCACACATACAATATGCCAACCACTATTTTTTAATTTAATTCAATATTTTTATTATTTTTATTAATGTATTACATGTGTATATATCTTTCCATTGCTCCCCCACCTACTCCCATGCATGCCCTAACCCCCCAGTGTCTTGCATCCATTGGTTGTGCTTATGTGCATGCATACAAGTCTGTAGGTTGATCTCTTATCTACCCCACCCACCACTCCCTAACCTTCCCATTGTACTTTGACAGTCTGTTTGATGCTTGACTGCCTCAGCATCTATCCTTTTGTTCATCAGTTTATAATGTTCTTTATTATCCATAAAAAAATATGGAACTCTTCACGAATTCGCGTGTCATCCTTGCACAGGGGCCATGCAAATCTTCTCAGTATCGTTCCAATTTCAGTCTACGTGCTGCTGAAGTGAGCACTATTTTTAAACTTTTAAATGAACTGTCTGATTATTCTATCATTTCCATAATTTTATGAAATCAATATTAATACCCAGAATTACAGATCAGAAATTCACCGTTAAGTCTTTTGGCAGCACTTGTCCGGTGGTACTTGCCAGGTTTTGTTATAACGTGGAACCAGGAAAGGCATCACTGTACATTCTCCTATCTGCTTAGAGTCTCCTGTTATTTCTTCCTTCCCAGTTTCTTCTTTTTCAAATATCAGGAACTTACATGAGTCACTAGTGTTACCAAGGAGATACCAACACAAACTCTAGGTCAATTCATCATTCAAGCACAGGAAAATGGGCTAAAGTAATTAACCTTAGGAATCGAAGAGAAAAGAAAAACAATGAAAGATGTCTACCACGTAAGGAACAGTGACTAGTGCATCTTCCTGTGGCTTTGCATACCCAGTCATCCTTCCAGAGGATTCTAGTCACTTTCTCCCATTTGCTGAGTCACCAAACTAACATCATTTAACATATCATATACTCTCACCTATTGCTTTCAGAACTTGCTTTGTGTCTCTTCACTGAATACGGAGGCCATCTGACAAGACATTCCTTTATTTAGTGCCAACATCCTTCCAATTGAATATGCCTACATTCTTTTATCCACTTATCTTAATAAAAATGTCATTCCCACTTGCTTTGTTTTTTTCTCTATTTCTTGGTCATATCCTCAACTGAAAAAAAATACATCATTATAATAATACTTCTGCCTACCTATCAATATTATTATTTTCATTCAAAATTTTTAATTCCCACATCCTATTGACCTTTGAAGTCATTACATTTCAACAATCATCTTAACCCTTTCCAAGATCAACGACCCTCCTTCGGCCCAAGAAAGTGGGGACTCCCTTGAAAAAATGTCCTTCAGTATTACAATTGATCACCTTGCTTTCTTAAAAGTTTCACATTTCTACTTTGCTGTGGTGATGTATTCTTTAGACTTTCTTTTTTCCTCTTTGGCTATATTTCAAAGTCTTCGTTATATATGCATATTGCTGTGATCATGCCTTAAACATCCTGTGGATGAATCCTTCGGTTGTTCTCTTTGGCGAAGAATCTCTCAGCGATTTCCTTTAAGTCCACTATTTGTAACATCTAATACATCTAATTTAATAGAAATACTCCAGTACTTAAAACACTTCCAAAAAAGTTTTTTTTTTTTTTATGATGGCAAGCCTAGTATAAATGAGTCTAGGATTCTTCCCTAACCCCTGATAATTCGTTCGATTTTCCAGTGGGTTTTTCTACTTTGAGATCTCGCAGCTGCCTCTCCATCATGCATTTAAGTGTCTGCTTTTCCTCAGATCTGTCCTCCCACTGCACACAGACATAGCTCGTGCCTTTTCATTGCACCACCACCTGCAAAGACATTCTCGCCATGTGCTATGCCACCTCTGGACCCTCACACAGGTGACTTCTTCCTGGTGGGCATGCAGATGACTTTGCATTGCAGGAGCTCTCAAATGGTTCTCTTGATGGCATCACCTGTGAGGTGCACTTCAAAAATGGTTATGTAGCCCAAGAGCTGCCAGACACACTGCCATGCCTTCTTTATGGGTTTGAGATTTCATCTGTGACATAGTTCTTGAACTTCGCTCCATTTTTTTTTTGGTACCAGTTTTTTTCACTGTACAATTTATTTTTCTGTGGGCCCTCTCATGCCATTCCTACTGAAAAAGTCAGAGAATTATATGACCCACTTTCACTGTGCCTTCGTGACACAGAGAAAGCAGGCATGACATCTGATAGAAATGACAAACTAGTTAACGTGTTCCAAATGCTAATGACGAGTTTCACAGCAATAATGTTCTCATTAAAAGTGAACACAACACATATAGCAAAATGCCAGGGAGATGCACATTTTATGTAAAATTTATCTCTTCGTTATGATAAAAAAGCCGATTTTATTCACTGTTATGAGACTGGTCATTCCAGATCTGTACTGTCCTATACACATAGATTATTTAAACCAGTGTCATTTCAATAATTACTAATTATATATATTTTATTGATTTCAGAGAGGAAGACAGAGAGGGAGAGAAATAGAAACATCAATGATGAAAGAATCATGGATTGGCTGCCTCCTGGACGACCATCACTGGGGATCAAGCCCACAACCTGGGCATGTGCCCTTGACCAGAATTGAACCCTAGACCCTTCAGTCCACAGGCCAACACTCTGTCTACTGATCCAAACCAGCTAGGGCATAATTATTTATTAATTTTTGTAAATGGGATTGGTGGATGAGAAATATTTCTATGAAACAAAAGTTTTCTCAATGCAAGTATGTTACACACACACACACATATGTAACTATTGGGTATAGCTAAAGGCTTTATTTTACCAACACTGACATACTGAAATATTCTGAAGCAACTGAGAATTCCCTTTAATAATCTCAATATAAAGCTATGCTAATAAGAATGTCCAACTTTATGTGGAATTAAAACCTCAAGGAAACATGTAACTCCACACAATAACTTAAATGTTTACCTTGCCCTCTGCCATGTACCTCTGATTGATAGATACTGACACTCTGCCCACAATAGCTATTATATCCAACCAGTGAGCACCTAATTGATAATGATGAAAATCATGTCTGTGTCTGTGGCATATGTTGAACATCTGCTTCTGGCTATAATTTTAAATGTATGTCTTGTGTTTAAAACTGGGGCATTGAAAAAATGTTTTCAGTTTTCAGGTTATTTTTTAAATTTTTTGGCTGAGCCATGAAACTAAAATTACAGTACAGACTTTCACTCTAAAAGTGTGTTTCAAAAGAATATAAAAGAATCAGAAGCACAGCCCATGTAATTATGAAAAATCGATATAGAAAATATTTCTGTTTCTGTAATTTGTATGTATCTATAAATATCCATCTTCAAAATCACATGTGTATGCATATATGATTTATTATTTAGGCATCTAGTCAGAGTTCACTGTTCATTAAAATATTAAATTGAAATATGTCTTTTCTTATAAGTATTGGAAAAAGGAAAAAAAAACGAAATTTGAAAAGTTCCTGTTTACAAGCTGTCTTGAAAAAAATGTATATATATCCTATCTAATAAAAGAGTGATATGCAAATTAACCATCACTCCACTACACCCACCAGCCACACCTACCAGCCAATCAGGAGTGAATATGCAAATTAACCCAACCAAGATGGCTGTGGCCATGGAAAGAGCAGGAGGCTTAGTTCCGCTCAAGGCTCCAAAGTTTTAATTGTAGAAGACAAATAAATCCCAGATACCAGGGCCTCTGCTTGGGTCACTATGGGGTGTGGCCAGCCTACAAACCACCAAAGGCCCCTCGCCCAGGCCACCCCATGGCCCAAGGGAACCCCCACCTTGATCAGGGACACCCTGCAGGGCAAACCAGCTGGCCCTAACTCATGCACCAGGCCTCTATCCTATCTAATAAAAGAGTAATAAGCAAATTGACTATTACTCCAACACACAAGATGGTTGCTCCCATGTTGTCAAAAATGGCTGCCGCCACAAGATAGCCAGCAGGGTAGAGCAGTTGGGAGGGACCAGGCCTGTAAGGGAGGGCAGTTGGGGGTGATCAAGCCTGCAGGGGAGAGCTGGCAGAGGAGGGCAGTTGGGAGTAACCTGGCTTGCAGGGAAGGGCAGTTGGGAGGGACCCAGGCCTGCAGAAGAGGGCAGTTATAGGTGACTAGGCCTGCAGGGGAGGGTAGTTATGGGTGACCAGGCCTGCAGTGGAGAGTTAGTTAGGAGCAAACAGACTGGCAGGGGAGTGGTTAGGTGATGATCAGGCTGGCAAGCAGAAGTGGTTAGGGGCATATCAAGAAGGCAGGCAGGTGAGTAGTTGGGAGCCAGAAGTCCTGGATTGTGAGAGGGATGTCCGACTGCCCATTTAGGCCCAATCCTATCTGGATTGAGACTAAATGGGCAGTCAGACATCTCTCAAGGAGTCCCAGATTGGAGAGGGTGCAGGCAGGGCTGAGGGACCCCCCCCCCCCCCTCAATAACAAATTTTGTGCACTGGGTCTATAGTACATATAAAGAAAGAGAGAGGGAGAGAGAGAGAGAGAGAGAAACATCAACAATGAGAGAGAATCTGATCGGCTGCTTCCTGCATGCCCCCCACTAAAGACTGAGCTTACAACCTAAGCATATGCCTTGATCAGAAATCAAATTTTGACCTCTCCGTTCATAGGTTGACACTCAACCACTGAGCCTCCTTTGACCCAAATCTACGTATGTCATCTCTCAGAAACCAACAGGACAAGCCATGCTGTGGACATTTTCTTTCATACAGGGTCTCTTTATTTTGGTAAAATCACCCTGTATGTCCTAAAGGGAGTTTTCACACATCATTCTAGGTGCTTCATGGGAAGATGTTGTAGAACTTTCTCCCATATTATCTAATATTACATGCTAGTAGAATATAGGCAGGGGATCCAAGCAGGCTTCAGCTCCTGGTAAATTCCATCTTGGGTACAGTGTTAGGGGAAGACTAAAGCCAACACAGCCAGTGTGTTCCTGATGGGAATTTCTAGCACTGTGACTATTCCTGCCTTTCATTAGAAATGGTTTTGTTCTTCCTTTCTTCTTTCTCTCCTTTTTTTTGTTGTAACTATTTTTAAAGTTAATTCCCTTTTTAACAATTTAGTCAATCTTGTACAGTATGCTCGCAGTGGTTAGAAGTTGCCCCATAGACTGATGTGTCTCAGGCTTGATTTTCGGTTAAGGGCATGTACCTGGGTGGAAGGTTCCTTCCCCATCCCTGTGCGCAGAAGGCAACCAGCTGATGTGTCTCTCTCACATCGATGTTTCTCTCCTCTTCCTCCCCTCTTCCACTCTCTCTGAACAGCAACGGGAAAAACATATTCTCAGGTGAGGATTAAAAACCATTAAGTTAGAGTGAATTTCTGTTCCTTGACACAAAACAATTCTGAGCAATCCATTACTTCAGAGTCATTAGGAGAATGAAATTCCAGCGATTGAAAGACATGTGGAATGGTCTCTTTGAGTGGTGCTGGATTCTAACAGGCAGGCTGCATAATGATTGTTTGCCATCTTTGCTACTTTGGCACCTCCCCCTATTGCTATGAACTACTTTCAGGATTGTGTGAACACTTCCTAACTTTAGTCTTAGTCATGGACTGTCCCGCCTCAGACCTTGCCTACACTGCATTAGACAGATTCTATCCAAACCAGACTCGTTGTCTCATAGAAATGAAACAAAAATGTGGAACTTAATCACTTGTCTTCGTATTTGAAAAAGTTGGCCGTGACCAAGATTTCTGTGTGTACCTTTCTGCTTGAAGATAAAAACATGAATGAATCACTAAGACTATGGGTTGTACTAGAGATTTGTGTGTGTGTGACTGCAGCCTGCAATTTCTGGCACATTACTCCAGTATCTTAAATCATATATGTCACACAATAGGTATGATGTAGATCTCTGTTAAGGGAATTCTCACCTGCAAATGTTTTATTTGTAATTCCATTTCTTAGGTCCCTTTGTTTTAGATAAACTACAGGTCATATTTCTAATTACTTCATTAAAAAATAGCAAATGTACTTATCTTAATAAAGGTATGTATGAATTAATGTATAATATGATTGAAGGGTGTATATGTAGGTAGATATAGATATGATAATATATAAATTTAGATATAGATAATAGATATGGCTACATAGCTATAGATAGAGATTTAGGTATAGATATAGTCTCAGATATACATGTTGGTATATAGATATTTATTCCATCAATATGGTTCATGATGAAAGGTCTCTTTAGCATACCTTCGGAGATAAAGAAATCTATGAATCTCCAGTGTTAAATGCAATTTCAATGCAAAATTTAGACTACTTTCCCCCAAACATGTGATAATGTTAAAATGAAATTATGCCTTCAAATTGCCTATGAGAAAACTGCAATTTTATAAATAACTCTTATTTGTGGAATACGCGCCACACAAACAGCGTAGAATAAGAGGGCGGATACAAACATCGTAAGGAGAAATCACATTGTTGAGAAGACTAAACATCTATACGAGTAGAATCATGTCTATTATCTACAAATAGTATATCAAAGTACACCAGGCCAATTTATTTAAAATTAATTACATGTACCATACAATACATTAACTTATATCACAGACATTGCCAATGTGCCAACAGAATAGGGGAGGAATCAGGGACTGATTAAGGAAGAAGAATTAACACCTAATGTAGACACAGAATTTTGTTTATTTTTCCGTCCCATGAAGCACTCATTTATCTTAAGATTGCCTGCCTACAGACACAGGATAGGGCTGCAAAACCATGATGGGGTTGGAAGTCTAGCCCAGCTACTCCATGGCCTCGTTGCCTTGGCAACTGTTCTGTGTGGCCAGAGACACCTTCATGGACAGGAGCCCCTCCAGCAAGTGTGGGCTGCAGGGGACTGCGCACCCCAGCAAGTACAAAGTCTGGACGCGATTCCCCACCAGCCAGCCCTCTGATGGACAATCTCCCCAGCTCCTGGGCCTTCTCCTTGGGCACCCTCAGACAAGACCCCGCCCCCCTGACGCTTAACAAAAGCCCAGGCCCTGGGTGAGAATGGACTGTGCCAGCCTAATGCCAGCAACCCCAAAGCACCCCACGCCATGCAAGTAAAAAAATAAAAAGCGTGACACACACTGCTGTGTTGAGGCAGACTTGCTGTGCCTCAGTTTCCCTAGCATTAAACCGGTGATGATCACAGCTCGCTTCTCATCAGGTCGGAAACATGGAAGGAGTGACGGGAAAGAAAGCGTTTAAAGTGCTGTGTAGACTGGCACCCGGTAAAAGCTGCATCAGCGTTGGTGATTATTATGTGCTGACATTTAATCTCCGTTTATTTCTAAATGTTTTTAAATTTAGATGGTGATTACATTCAGGCGACCAACAACTTTCCTCGTGTTTCCTAGTGTTTGCTTCCTCAATACCTCTAACAAAATAATGAAGCCGAATTCTTTTTTACCAGCAATCCAGAATTTCTCTTTCACAAAATGTGATGTGTTAATTAGGTGTTGTTGCTGTTGTTTTCTGTCACCCATTAGGATATATTTCAGTTTCCTTATCAACACACAAGTCCAGGAGAGAAGATAACACTAGGATTATGAATTAGGCCACAACTGCTCTTATAAAACTCTTTTTTTAAAAATATATATATATATATTATTGATTTTTTTTTTATAGAGAGAAAAGGAGAGGGATAGAGAGTTAGAAACATGGATGAGAGAGAGACATCGAACAGCTGCCTCCTGCACAACCCCCATTGGGGATGTGCCCGCAACCAAGGTTCATGCCCTTGACCAGAATTGAACCTGGGACCTCTCAGTCCACAGGGTGATGCTCTATCCACTGAGCCAAACCAGTTTCGGCTCTTATAAAACTCTTTTGATGATTCAATTTTATCTTATCTATCTATCTATCTATCTATCTATCTATCTATCTATCTATCTATCTCCCTCCCCACTTTGGTATAGCTCTAAAAAGAAATATGTGACAACCTAAAAATGAAGACCAAACTGAGACGTGACAAGTGTTTATTGGCGATCTGTTGAAAACCACGGAGAGTGGACATTGTCCTGAAAGGAAGAATTTGCTGAGCCTTGTGCTGGCCAGAGGGAAATCCCCGTTTTAGGGCGTGGTGTCTCAGCCACAGCCACAGGCTGGATGGAGAAGACACACACCCACTGTCCTGGGTGGATGGGGCTTTTCAAACAATTATTTGAAGAAGAAAGACATACATTGCTTGGAAAGAATCTACTTTGACTAATTTTCTTAGTTTCTGTCCTCATATACACCTGTCAGTCTCCTGTACCTCCAATAGGGGACAGTCCCTTGGATGTCTTAGGTGACAGTGAGTGAACGGTGGGTGTTGCGGAGAGGAAGAGAGATGGGGGCAGACTCAAGTAAGTCTGGGCATATTTTGACAAGGCACAAGACCTTCCTATGCTGTCTTCAGCAGCGTAGCCTTGAACTAGAAGGATTGGGCTTTTTTTTACAGGCTCAGGGCATGCAAGAGGCTCTAAAGTGCAAGAGGATCCAGTGCTGTAATTCCAGGATTCCCCGTCCCCATCTTGCAAACTCATAAACTACCCAACAGCACTCTGACACGGGCATAGGAGATTTAAATTAATGAACTGTCAACCTGTTGGGGAGTTCTGCTCCTTTCATAATTAAGTTCCGGGCTCAATTCACAGCTTTTAGTGCCCCGGAGTGGAGGTGAGAACATTTTTATATGCCACCAAAGAGGCCCTTTGGCCGTTACACTCCACCTAAATGGGTGACTGATCACCTTCGGCCTGTCACTGTCTTTCTCCAACGCATCGACTGTCCCCACAACAGCCCTCAAACGCCATCCTTTTATAATGACTGCTTTCCTCAAAGGCCTGCTACGCTGGGCCCGTTAGTAATTACACCTCCAGAGGTCTCACCTTTAAGTTGGCCGCCTGATCTCGCAGAACATTTAGCAATGACAGCGCCACAGGAAGTCAGGAAGTAGGGTGAGTGGTCTTCAGGGCCAGCTGGTGGGGGGTGGGTACTGTACAGTTACACCTCAGTGTTCGCAGAATGAAATGCCCTAAGTCTCTGTTTTTAGAAAACAAACTCTGAGCGTGGTGTGCAGGAGGCTTTCTGGAAAGGCTCCCAGGAATAAGACTTTGGAGAGAGCCAAAGCCAGTGTGGCTCAGTGGATGGAGCATCAGTCTGCGGACTGAAGGGTCCCAGGTTTGATTCCAGTCAAGGGCCTGTGCCTTGGTTGTGGACACATCTCTAGTGGGGGGTGTGCAGGAGGCAGCTGGTCGATGTTTCTCTCTCATCGATGTTTCTAGCTCTCTATCCCTCTTCCTTCCTCTCTGAAAAAATACAATAAATTATATTGAAAAAAAATATGACTTTGGAGAGAGCAATTGAAACAGACTTGGTGAGAGAGAGATGGTGAACTGGGATACAGTGGCTGCAGTAACATCGATGGGTCCCACACATGGTGAAGCTTTAAAAATGGCCTCTGCAGAGGCCATGAGAACAAGTCATGTGTCCCCTTGTTGATCAGATGAAAACTTGAGAGAGGCTGCTACCTTCAGCACCGAGACCCAAGAAGAGGTCATTCATACTCAATATTCCTAGCCACTCAGGTAGCAATAGGGGATCAAGATGGTGCACCATATCAGGCACAAGTTTTTTTTGTGTGTGTGTGTTTTTAATACATGTTATTGATTTTTTTACAGAGAGGAAGGGAGAGGGATAGAGAGTTAGAAACATCGATGAGAGAGAGACATTGACAGCTGCCTCCTGCACGCCCCTTACTGGGGATGTGCCCGCAACCAAGATACATGCCTTTTCAGTCCATAGGCTGACGCTCTATCCACTGAGCAAAACCAGTTTTGGCAGGCACAAGTCAACTATGATAATTTGTCCTAATGGCTATGAATGAGTATTTGAGTATTTTATGAATATTCATGCTTCGATCTTTGACCAAATCAGAGAAGAGGGGGTTATTTCTAGAGAAAAAATATGTTTATGTTAAAGGCTTGTAACAAATATTTCCTAGGACATGGAGAAAACATTATATGTTATAG
Source organism: Lasiurus cinereus (assembly GCA_011751065.1). Lineage (NCBI taxonomy): Eukaryota > Metazoa > Chordata > Mammalia > Chiroptera > Vespertilionidae > Lasiurus > Lasiurus cinereus. Next base: position 1,479,550 of record JAAGEH010000413.1, on the reverse strand, counting down.
ATGAAATGAAACGGCTTAAAACATTGATTAAAACAATCCTCAGGAAACTAACTCTTAGTTCATGACCACTAATATTACACAGTCCACTACACGGAAGATTGTATGCATTTTGATTTTCAATAATATGCATATAAATATAGGATTACAATGTTCAAAAATTCAATATAATTGTAATGTATTCAAACTAGTGATGTCATAAGAATCAGTCAATGGAGTTGGGAACCTCCATAAATACTGGATAATAATGGCATAGATTGATACAATTATTTTGGTATCGCCTTCGGAAGTACAATCCCACTATTTCCAATCATACCATAGATCATATACCGTGATGGTTAGGTGAGAATATGAATGGACTTGAGGTATTTGTAACCATAAGTTCCTGTGAAAAGAATAAAGAATGAAGACATTGGCTCTCATTGAGAATAAAAATATACATATACCATGGTGCCTGAATAAAATTCCTGAAATGTATTACATCTCTATAAGAAAGGCACCGAGTCCCAAACTTAGCATTTTGAGATGCCAGTGCTCTGGATGCTAATTTTACTAACAACAGGATTCATCTTGAAATAGCAGCCTGCGATGCTCTCTCTTTCCTATTCTACCAAAACACTACCCCAGACCTTCTGTTAAGATTGTCTGGAACACATTCCTTATTTTTCATCACATTCACGCATGTGCGGTGGCCATTCTAGGAAGCAGTTCAATGTGGCAATCGGCGTTAGAACAGAATAATGAAATACTCTGTATAAGATGTGTGGGAGCATATCGCTATTTATCTGTATTTATCCCAGCACTAAGACTCATTGTTCCATAAATGAACCCAAAATAATGGAGCTCCACACCGAATATGTTAGGTTTAGTTCAATTTTCTTTGTATAGACTGCAGCCAATAAAAATAAGCGAATAAGGGCAAGAAGCACAATGTTACTATAATGACATGTCATTAGTCATTTTCCATATACTGTCCTCTCTCTCCCCACAATTTCTTTAAAAAAAAATGAGTTTCCGTGGTCAAAAGGGTAAGTGGAGAAAAGCGTCTCCATGGGAATGAGAATAAATCCATCAGGAGCAGATGCCATAACTAAGCCGGTAGATCAGGGGCATCATCCTGTAGGCGCAGGACAACATATTTCCCCTGACACAGGGAACAGTCAGCCGGTTAGGGTGCCACCACCCATCCGTGAGTGATGGCACCAAGCTGTTGGGAGAGGCTGCCATCCCTCACTCTTTTCTTGCAATGTCACATTTTTCATCGTGTCCTAGGTACACTGCAAAGATGTATTTCAGCTCTAACCTTCATGACACGGAGGGAAAATAAATGTGGGTTTCAGTAAGTGAAGTGCAATGTTTCACCGGTGACAAGGGCCTTTCAATTTTAATGACGATAACTAACCGCTTTGACTGAAAACTGACTTTCTCCTCTACGTCTGCGAAAGTGAAAGACTGTACTATACACTGAGTGGCCAGATTATGATGATCTCTGAATGCATAATGATCTGGCCACTCGGGGTATGTGTATATGTGTATGTTTATATGTGTGTGTGTGTATATATATATATATATATATATATATATATATATATATATATATAGTAGAGGCCTGGTGCATGAATTTTGCATGGGTGGGGTCTAGCCAGCCTGGTCTGGGGAAAGGGATATGGGTGGTTTGAGTTGGCCAGCCTGCCTGCTGGAAGAACTCTCATTTAAGGTGACAATTTGCATATTAGCCTTTTATTATATAGGATATAGACTGAGTGGCCAGATTATTATGCGTTCAGAGATCATTATAATCTGGCCACTCATTGTAAAGTGGTACCTCGAGATACGAGTGTCCTAACATACGAGATTTTTGAGATACGAGCCGTCGAGCGAGCAATTTTTGCTTTGAAATACGAGCAACATTTGAGATAGGAGTAATCTCGCGGATCAGTCGGCTGCACAGGATCCACCAGTTTACCACGACTGGAGCGTGTCATAGTTTCCCACGCCTCAAGGTTACGGAACGAATTAAACTCCTATCTCGAGGTACCACTGTATATTACTCTCTACATTATGGATTCTGGCTTTTAAATGATTCTTCCAAAGATCACCAAATATGCAGTAAATACATGTGACTGCTACATTTTTCTTGAATGCATGCATCATACTTTAGAACACACAAATAATTGTTTGTTTATATTTAATTCTATTATTCATGTCCTCAAAATGTGAATTGTAGACTTCAAGGAGCCCCTGAGAACTTTTCAGGGAATCTGCAAAATAAAATTATGTTTCAAGTATTATATTATCTGACTTTTTATTTTTAGTTGCTGACATTTGAAATGGTACAAAAATCAATGGTGGGTAAACTGCTGGTTCTGTCACATGGAACTCCAAAATGTTCTGGTCGTCATTGCACTTTTCACTGTTACACATACAGCTAAAACAACAAGTAAGCAAGTTCTAGTGAAAGATAACCTTACTTAATGATTGTTGATTTCTTGATGACAGCCATTCTGGCTGGTGTGAGGTGATATCCCATGTGGATTGAATTTGCATCTCTCAGATGGTTAGTGATGATGATTATTTTTTCATATGTCTATTGGCCACCTGATGTCCTCTTTGGAAAAGTGTCTAGTCAGGTCAACAAACAACAGGTGCAGGTGAGGAGGTGGAAAAAAGGGAACCTTAGTACTCTGCTGGTGGGAATGCAAACTGGTGCAGTCACTGTGGAAAACAGTATGGAGTTTCCTCAAAAAATTAAAATATGGAACTGCCTTTTGACCCAGCAATCCCACTTCTGGGACTATATCCTGAGAAGTCCAAATTACCGATTTGAAAGAACACAAACATCCCCCTATGTCAATAGCAACACTATTTACAATAAACAAGATCTGTAAACAGCCTGAGTGCCCATCAGTAGATGACTGGATAAAAGAGCTGTGGAACATTTAGAATGGAATGCTATCTAGCCATTAAAAAGAAGGAAATCTTACCTTTTGTGAGAGCATAGATGGACCTGAATGTTATTATGCTAAGTGAGATAAGCCAGGTAGTGTGCCATGCCAGCATAGCCAAGGGTTTGTGAGCCTGAGGAGAGGCGGTGAAGGTTTAAAGAAAAGACAAAGAGAATACAGCTGGGGCTTGGTGGATCTTCTCTGGACGAGGCCACAGAGAAGGATCCAACCAGCAAACTGAAGCTTTATTTTACAGTCAGAGAAAAACAAGGAGGTGGTCACCATAGTTACAATGTTCTCCTGAATTTCACTTGTTTTGGCAGCACTTGCTGCATCTCCCACGGCCTATTAGCTACCTAGGAAGGAGGCGGCCATAAGGTCAAGCTTAATTATGCTAGGAGGGCTCTGCCCTCTAAATTGGTACTTGTTTATGGCTCTGCTATAGGTCAATCTGAGGCTTAACTCTAGAGCCAGAGGAAAATGAATACCATATTATCTCACTTACATGTGGAATCTAATGAACAAAATAAAATTATGAACAAAATAGAACCAGAGGCATAGATACAGGAAACAGACTGACAGTTATCAGAGGGAAGGAGGGAAGAGGGGACTGGAGGAAAGAAAGAAAGTGAAGAGGTTAGCCAAAGAACATGGATGCATAACCCATGGATACAGACAGCAGTGTGGTGAAGGCCCGAGGGAGGGGCGGGGGCTGGGTGATGGGGGTAATGGGAATATCCATAACAGTGCCAATAATAAAAACAAAGCAGAAAGCAAAAGAACCTTACTTGAAGAGTAAACATCATTTATATTAAATTATGACATTTGTTTATGTATCTGTGTAGTCTATGTGACAAAATGACAAATGCACTTAAAGTGTATAGAAATGCCATGATTTTCTGGAAGAAAAGCACTTGGGAAATTGAGTTGCACTGTTTTCCTTGAACACTGTTTTAACTGATAGTCACAATATGATTATATCAACTTGGATATTTGGCAGATATAATTTTGAAATATAGTTCATTAACATCATATATAATAAAGAGGTAATATGCAAACTGACTGTCACACCCTCACAAGATGGCTGCCTATGACCAGGCCAGCAGGGGGTTTAGTGAGGGATGACCAAATGATTGGTCAAGCAGGTTACATGGGGTAATCAGGTCAGCAGGGGGGGAGGGAAGTTGGTGGTGATTAGGCTTGCGGTGAGAGGTAAGGGGTGACTAGGCCAGTGGCCAGGGGCAATTGAGGGCAACCAGGCCATCAGGTGGAAGCAGTTAAGGGCGACCAGGGCAGCAGAGGGGGGCAGTTGGAGGTGACCAGGCTGGCACACAGAGGTAGTTAAGGGCAATCAGGCCAGTAGGAGGGGGCAGTTAGGGGCAACAAGGTAGGCAGGCAGGTGAGTGATTAGGAGCCAGCAGTCCAGGATTGGGAGAGGGATGTCTGACTGGGATAGGGCCTAAACTGGCAGTTGGATATTCCCTGCGGGTTCATGAATTGGAGATGGTGCAGGCTGAACTGAGGGGACCCATCCCTTGTGCACAAATTTTGTGCACCAGGCCTGTAGTGGAATATAATCTCCTTGATCTGGTTGAATTTATTTTTCATAGTTGAGAATTTGTTTCCTGCTTTTTTGTTTTATTTTCTACCCCTTATTAACTGACTGTTTTTTTTTCTATTCTATTTCAGTTTACCTACTTACAATTTAACTTACAACTTCCTTATTTCTCTGCCTCTTCTCTGTCTCTATATATACACATATAGTAATATACAAATATATGTCTATACACACATTATATATATTCATTATGTATACATAGATATGAATTATGTGTTATTATTTTTTATATTTTACTAGAGGCCCAGTGCATGAAAATTTGTGCACTCAAGGAGGGGGATAGGAGAAGGGGCGTCCCTGAGCCCGGCCTGTGTCCTCTCGTAGTCTGGGACCCCTCAGGGGATATCCACCTGCCGGCTTATCCCCAGGGGAGCGGGCCCACGTTGGCGGTCAGAGAGCCCTCTCACATCCCAGGAGCCCTTGGGGGATGTCCAACTGTGGCTTAGGCCCACTTTTCACAGGGAGCAGCCCAAGCTGCAGTCAGACATCCTTAGCACTGCCCTGGCGATGGGACAGGTTCCCAACACTGCCGCTGCGCTCACCGCCATATTTTTATTGAGTTTTTTAGAGAGAGGGAGAGAGAGATCGAAACATCGATGAGAGAGAACCACGGATCGGCTGCCTCCTGCACGCTCCCTGCTGGGGATCTAGCCCACAGCTGGAATTGTACCTGGGACCCCTGCAGTGAGTGTGCTGATGCTCTATCCACAGAGCCAAAGCAGTTAGGGCTGAAATACATTTTTAGGATAAAACTGCAAGACACGTTTCATGCTATGGATGTAGCCAGGAAAAAGGAGAGCTGTAAATATTTCCCGGGAAGTACTAGTAAAGGTGGTGAAGTTCAAACACACCTACTGCTGGCCTTCACGCATCAGTCTCCCAACATCTCATTCCGAGTCTGCGGGGGACAGATGAGTGAAATCAGGGGCTCATTAAATTGGCAATTAAAAGCAATTACCTGCCGAAACCGGTGTGGCTCAGTGGATAGAGCTTCGGTCTGTGGACTGAAAGGTCCCAGGTTCGATTCTGGTCAATGGCATGTACCTTGGTTGTGGGTACATCCCCAGTGGGGGGTGTGCAGGAGGCAGCTGATCAATGTCTCTCTCTCGTCGATGTTTCTAACTCTCTATCCCTCACCCTTGCTCTCTGTAAAAAAATCAACAAAATCTATTTAAAAGCAATTACCTGCTTAACTGATTTTTCACCAAATCCATCGACTCTTCTCTGCAATGACGCTTCTGTTTGGTATGATGCACACCTTGTGTGCAGATTTTGTGCTCAACCTCTATTTACAAAACCTTGGTGATAAATAACAGAATTCAGACAGGCTGTTGTTGTCTCAGGAAGAGTTAGTTATTGATAATGCAAATGGAATCAGACATGGAACCTGACTAACCAGGAAGATTATTAACCAGGAACGGGCAGCCCCGCCGACACCACAGGGCACAGCCATCCTGCCCCACGGGGTCTCCGTCCTCCCACCCCTGGGAAGACGCTTTCCAGTCTCCAGGGAAACGCCAGCCTGTTTGTCAGCTGGGGTTCTTGGAGGGAGGGCCAAGCCCCTGGAGGCTGGGTGAGAAAGCTCTCTGCTGGGCGCATGCTCAGTAGAAACCAGGAGGATAGTTATGGGTGGGGTTAGGGCCTGGGAACATGGGTCAAGTTCCCCATGGAATTGGAATCATCATACGGAACGTCACAATGATGTAGAGGACAGACAGAGCAGAAACGTGTACATCTATTGGTAGTGACCAAAGCTGGCTGGCTTCTCTTGTTGACTCTTTTACTTTCTAATGACACACACTCTGGGTTTATTGGAAACAGGAAAGTGAATCTCGACTGGATTGTGAAAAAAAAAAAAAGCAGAAGTCACTGCAACAGAGAAAAAGAGGCAGGTTTTCTAGGCTTCTGCGATAGCTTTTGTCTTAAAAATAAAAAAAAACTTGAAATGTGGAAGCTATTTTACTGATCATATATAAAGCAGTCGGTAAAATACTGGGTTTGCTCCTGGCAGTTCTGCTCTTTGCATTTGTGCTTTCTGTAGATTTGATTACTGAATTTGGTGGGAGTGGGGTCTCGCTCTGTGTCAGAAAGCCCTTTCTATCCGCACAGACTCCATCATTCAGTATACTTAGACTCTCCGTGTAGCTTTATTAGATTCTGTCTGCCAAGGATTTAAAGCACCCGGCCCTCTATATTAGATTCCTTGCTGGCGCAGCTGGATTATTTTCTCTTTTCATATCCAAAACGACTGTACAGTGAGACCGTGAATACAAGATCGATACTTTCAGGCACCTGTCTGCAGACACAGTTTTTACTTCCAAATCCATTTACCAAATATTTAAGGGCAAGAGATATAAGTGAGCATATATATATATATTTTTTTTTGCAAGCCAAAGATACCATCTTCAATATGCTTATGGTGCAGTGAAAGGCATGGGCATTGTAGAAAAATGGGTGAGATGTATAAGAAAAAAATAATAAAAATGATGTACGATAATTTATTTAAGCTAATTGGAACTTATTTAAGCGGATGCTTTTTGTGGATGGTTAATTCCTTCCCTGTGAAGTCTTTTAGGAAAATAAATATAACTATCATGCACTACTTTAAAACGCAGACATTTTGCATGTATTCGACTGGTTTTTAAAGAGTGACCAAAAATTCTAGTTCCTATAATTCTGTGACATTCATTCAAAATGGAAATAGTGGTAACTGATACCTCAATAAAAAACAATGTTCTGCTCCCAAACATGATAAATAGGGCAGGCATTGCTTCAAATAAAAGCTTCACTTTATTTTTAAGTCCCGTTAGATTGACCTGTGTAATGCATATTCACATATATGTGTGCATATGTTTAGATCCTCATATATTTTCAACCTGAACAACCGCAGGGGAGACAATTCCACATCTTCACGGGACTGTCATGCCTCAGCAAAGCCTGAGGTGGCTGGGAAGGTCGTCAAGAGGACGCGGCTGCTGCTTGCACCCCAGCTGGGCCCCGGAAGTGGGGTCTCCCTTCTGGCTCCCCTGTGCTGGGAAGCAGTCTGCCTGCCTGCGCTGGAGTTGCTCAAGGACACAGCCTGGGGTAGCATCAGTGCTGAGACCATCTGGACTGGGCCTGACTCATTCCAGGTGAGGCTCTGTGTGACTGAACCAGCTAACGCCTCTCTCTAAACTAGTGCTTCTCAACCTTCCTAAGGCGGCGACCTTTTAAGACAGCTCCTCATGGGATGGTGACCCCCAACCATAAAATGATTTTCGTTGCTACTTCATCACTGTCATTTTGCTACTGTTATGAACTGTCATGTAAATATCTGATAGGCAGGATGTATTTTCGTTGTTACAAATGGAACATCATTAAAGCATAGGGATTAATCACAAAAACAATATGTCATTGTATATTGTGAAATATTTATTTCTAATTACAAATAAATGAATTTTTTGTCTTGAATCGTGGTGTAGCATGGGCAACAGTCTTCATATAACAACAGTAAACTACATTGCTATATTTTGCTACACTGAGGAGCGGTGTGTTGGTTCCTAAGACCATGGGAAATAGGTGTTTTCCAATAGTCTTAGGCGACCCCTGTGAAAGGGTCATTCCACCCCCAAAGGGGTCGCGACCCACAGGTTGAGAACCACTGCTCTAAACCTTTGTGAAATATATTTTATCGATTTCAGAGAGGAAGGGAGAGGGAGAGAGATAGAAACATCAATGAGGAGAGAGAATCATTGATCAGCTGCTTCCCGCACACCCCATACTGGGAATCGAGCCCGTAACCTGGGCACATGCCTTTGAATGGAATTGAACCTGGGACCCTTCAGTCTGCAGGCCGATGCTTTATCCACTGAGCCAAACCAGCCAGGGCTAACCTTCTGTTTTGAAATCAGTGTAGACTTATAAAACGATTGCAAAAATAGTGAAAACAACACAGAACCCCTCCCCCAGTTGCCACTGATGTTAGCATCTTCTGTGACCTTGTACCATGGTTGAAATGAGCACATAACATGTACAGAAGCCTCACATACAGATGTGATTCGAAGTGCGTTACTTTTCTCACTGAGTCTTTTTGGACCCAGAGTTCAAGTCCAAAGTCGGTGCCACAGGACGTTAACCTCCTGTCTCTTCGGCATCCTCTACTCTTCCCACAGCTCCGTTAGTCTGCTGTGTCTCACAGCGCACTGGCAGCTGGTCCACCTTTCCATATAGCAGATGTTTACTCATGATAATGCTGGGGTGATGCCTGCTGGGCAGGCTGTGTCAGGAGTCTCTCCAGGGCTGCCATCACTAACCCCTCCAGCTTGGCAGGGGACCCAGACACCTTGGAGGGCTGCCCTGGGAGGGGGCCCTGCCCCACCCGGACCCTGCAGTGGCCAGAGGACGGATGCCCCTGTGGGCAGCTTGGTCCTCACCTTGTTCTGCCCTGAGTCACAGTTTCCTGGACAAATGGCTCCAGCGACTGAACCTGCCCTTCTCAGAGGCACAGAAGTCTGACTCAGGGGCTGAGCATCCACCTAGGGACCAGGAGGCCCCAGTTCCATTCCTGGTCAGGGCCCAGGCCTGGATTGTGGGCTCCATCCTCAATGTGTGGAGTGCAGGAGGCAGCCGGTCCATGATTCTCTCTCATCATTGATGTTTCTATCTCTCTCCTCTCCCTTCCTCTCTGAGATAAATAAAAAATATATTTAAAAAAAAGCGAATTCTGTTTTCTGCCTTTAGAGGTTAAAACCCAAAATACAGGGAGGCAGCTGAAAGAGGTTGAACGATTTCAAACAGCACACATCTACCTGCAGCAAGAACCACAGCCCTGGGGGCCAGGCAAAGTGAATGGGGTGCAAGGGTGGGTGGGAAGAGGTGAGATGGTGATATCATCTCTGGCAGCAAGACTCTGGATAGAATGGGTCCATTTGGAGGTGATTCCAGAAGAATCTTAGAGATAGCAAGTTTACCTCCCACCCAGCCAGTTTCCTGAGAAATGCTGTCACTGAGCAGGAAAAAGAAAGTACGTGGAGCCAAGACTGGTGTGGTTCAGTGGATAGAGCATTGGCCTGAGGACTGAAAGGTCCTGGGTTTGATCCCGGTCAAGGGCCCCTACCTTGGTTGCGGGCACATCCCCAGTTGGGGGGCGGGGTGTGCAGGAGGCAGCTGATCCCTGTTTCTGACTCTCTGTCTCTCTTCTTTCCTGTCTGTAAAAAATCAATAAAATATATTTTAAAAATGTGGAAAGACGGACCACAGGCCCAGGGAGCGGGCATTTGGACGCGTGCAGGGGCTCCAGGCCTGGCTAGCGGCTCAGAGGGGGGCGAGCACCCACACTGGGGGCATTAAACCTTCCAGCATGTTGACTCCGAAGGCTCAGGAGCGGAAGAGCGGACAAATGTTAGATTGGGGATTGTAAATCCTTTGTTTGAGTATTAAAGGGGGTATTAAATGGCATTTTTTTCATATTGATCACAGTCAGCAGCATGAATGCCAAGGCGATGCTCATGCATATTCTTTCCTCAGGGAGATTACTCACGTGGAATGACGAGCCTAGGAGGGTCCCTCCCTCCCTTCCGTTCTCCTTGTCTTGCTTCTGGGACCCAGTCCGCTCAGAGACCCAGTCTCCTGTAGGTCTCTGCTGTGCTTCTCACTTTGAGGTGAAAATCCTTTCTCACCTTCTCATGACCCGTCTGCAATTTCTGCTCCTATGGAGAGCTCACAGCATCACACAGAGATGGTGCTCCCTCATCATGAAATCGCTCCGGTTGCTGTATTCCCATGGTTTACATGTCTGCAGACCCAGCTATTCATCGAGGGTCAGTGTTCTCACTGGTCTACATGTCTGCAGACCCAGCTATCCATTGGGGGTCAGTGTTCTCAATGGTCTACATGTCTGCAAACCCAGCTATCCATTGGGGGTCAGTATTCCCAATGGTTTACATGTCTGCAAACCCAGCTATCCATTGGGGGACAGTGTTCCCAATGGCTTACATGTCTGCAGACCCAGCTATCTATTGGGGGTCAGTATTCCCAATGGCTTACATGTCTGCAGACCCAGCTATCCATTGGGGGTCAGTATTCCCAATGGTTTACATGTCTGCAAACCCAGCTATCCATTGGGGGTCAGTATTCCCAATGGTTTACATGTCTGCAAATCCAGCTATCCATTGGGGGTCAGTATTCCCAATGGTTTACATGTCTGCAGACCCAGCTATCTATTGTGGTCAGTACTCTTCTATAGAACATGCCACTGGACATGGCTGGTCAGGAGGAAGCCAGGACAAACCAGTGTGTCCAGTCCATGAGAGTAACTGGTATTGTTCTCAGCAGCGTTCTCACAGCTGCTCCAGACTCAGACATTTGGAGCCGGAGTGACTTCCTAACATTCTTCACTTTCCGAACAGCTCGGGTTCTGTCTTTGATGTATCAGGGATGTGTCTGGACCACACTTCTCAGCAGGATCTTTAACCAACTCGAGGCTCCTGATTTTTTCTTCGAACAAAAGCGTGCGTTCAAGGTTCCTGGAGTCATTAAGTTTGACTCGCAGGCAGAACAGTTCCAAAGTCCCCGACTCCTTCAAATCACTAGAAACAAAAAGGTTTCACTAAGTCACCAGCAGAAAAATGAAAGAGATCACTTGACCCTTTACAAGTAGACTTGCATGTGGGAGTCCCTTTCCACATCCCGTGTGGTTCAGGGCTCCGGTTCAGGGTTCGGGTTCTGGAGGAGGCCGCATGCAAATGAAGAGAGAAACTAGAAAACATTAATTTGGCGATATTGGGGGGCCAGGTGGGAGCCTTCCTCTAGTGGAAAGACTACCCCTCTCTCTGGCCTTTTTCTCCCTTTATTAAGACTCTGGAAGACACCCATGACCTTTAGGCAGGAAATTCCAAGAACAGAAATTTACATGAAACAAACAGGTAGAGGCTGCTTCAGCGAACAATGTTTCCACTAAACAGTGAGTGATTAGCTCTGACCTTTCAGAGCCCTGAAGGTGGACCAGCCTTCTGGTCTCCTGTTCCTGGTGAGACAATGTTTGGTTTCCGGCCCCTCCACGCACGCCTCTTTTCAGATGACCTGTTCAGGAGCCGGTGCTCACACACAGGGGGTCCAAAAGCGACAATGCTCATCACTTAAGTGTCCCAACATGGACCTTTCTACCACTGCTGGCATCTTGACCTTGTTTCCTTTCGTTTTTCTCCTTACTCCCTCTTGCCCACAGCAGGGCAAGCCATGAAGAAAGCTCTGTACCCCTGTGCCCTGCACCCGCAGAAACCTCAAACCATCAGCCCTGACCCGAGGGAAACTCCCTCGCTGGCCTGGGGACACGGAAGGCACACTCACAGCCACCACACCAGCATCCTGCGGCTCTCCCAGGCTGGGTGCAGGCCTGCTGGACCCTGACCTTGCCTCCCCAGGAAGCCTGGCTACGGGAGAGCAAATCCCTCCATGCCTTCCTTTTGGGGGGCCGCCTCCAGCAATCCGGGGAGCTGGGTCCCCCTGTGTCCCACCCCGGGAACAGAACACAAATTAAACCGCTTTTTAAATTCTTCTCCCTGCCTTTTCCCCAAATGCTTTTCACACCACTTCTTGTCTCCTTAGGTTTTGCCTCTGACCAAATACGCCATTCACTTTCATTGATGCTGATTTCCATTTAATACACTACATCCTGAAATACTTAACTATGTTTTGTGAATAAATAGCACAGTATTTACACTTTGAAGTGCTTCTAAAATAAAGTCGTTGGAAAACAAAATAACACTTTTCAATAACTTGATATTATTCAGATTATTTAGTCATACTCTTTAATTTCCTTAAAAGTTTTGTGGTTTTGTTTTTGTTAGTGTTTTGTTTTGTTTTAGAATACACTCTGTAGGAATTCTTACTTTAAACTCTATAATTTCCTATAAAAGCATTATTTTTATTTTCTTTTTTGAATTCTATTCAAGATTTGTAGTGAACAAAACTTTTATAAAGGCTTATAATTATTTTTGTATTCACAAAAGGTAAATAGTTTCAGAATATAGGATCACCTAAATGTTTTAAAGGTATAGGTGAAAGTCAGCTAAAAAGATCATAGATTTTGCTACACACATTTTCCCATACACATCACTGCTTTCATAGTACAACCATCTTCACTTCTATATTTAAATAAAATTAAGTGAAATTGTAACACTGCTTACATTATCAATTTATTTTAATTAGCTGAACAATTATGCAAACACCTGGTAAGTTACATGAACAATTGCCATGTGAATCGGCCTCCTTTGTTTTGTTTTGCTTTGTATAATTGTTAAACTTCAGGATATTCTGGGCAAATACCCCTTCCATTCAGGTAGATATGCCTATCTGCCCGTAGAGTCCGTTGCTGAACTAAAGGTATTTTATGCACAGATTTTTCATGCAAAAAATATGGCCATGGAAATCAATGGTAGCTATCCACTATCGGCTATCTATATTACCATAGGAGAGCCATATCTATTTCTGCCATTATTCCTAAAAAATATTTGGGTATAGTTATCACTTAATAACATCAATATGCCTAAGTGTCCTCATGTGATGGTCAATTCTGAATATCTTTGATGTGAATATTATTCCTACATCCAGGCCCAAAGAGTCAGGTTCAAACTGACTTGCATTACATAATCATATTCAAATTAAATCCATCAGAAAATAAGTATAATTATGAAATCAGAAAATGTATTGCTATAACTATATTTTTATTTTCTACTATCTCCTACTTCTAGTTATCCTTAAGTAAGAGATATTTGAATATCTCAAACTGGATACTCTTATATTGTAAAACTATTTATTTATAAAGACAATGAGCAGAGAGAGAAGAGAGTCCTAAAATTTTGTAAGTATTCTATTTTTAATAAAATATAATCTATAGGGTAAGTTAAATTAAGGCTATAATTCCATATGAACAATCAATTCCATTGTCTCATTTTGTAAACCAAAACATCACTATTAGCAGTTGCTTTTTATCTTCCAACTTGACAATAGTTTAGTACTCTAAATCCAAAAGAAAAGTTAATATATTCAAGATGTATTAATATCTCAGCATGGATGTGTGAAGTATTTTTACATTGATGTTATAAAGATGAAAGTCCTTGAGCATATGCTGATAGATCATTTGTCTGTCATCTCATATTTAAAATAGATATGTAAGGTTAAAGTTATGATAATTCCCTCTTAAATGTTTCATAAGCATTTTGACTTGTTTTCAAATTCCGTGATTGTGCTTATGAACTTTTGCAGAAAGGAAAACAAGAGATAAATATTTAGACAACATAAAATAATAGTTCAGATGACAAAACATAAAGCATATTTTGAAAAGTGTTTCGCATTTAAAGGATTTTAGAGCACAGGACTCACTGGGGTTTTCCACAGACAATGCTCTTTGAGGCAGCCTCAGTGACCTGTACTCCTCTAAGGGCCTGTAGCCCCTGGAGGCCTCTCACGCCTTCACCCCACTATTGTCTGTGCCCATAGCTAATGCATATTCTAATAAAAGAGTAATATGCAAATTGACCATGCCTCCACTATATCCACAAGCCACACCCATCAGCCAATCAGAGCATGTATGCAAATTAACCCAACCAAGATGGCTACAGCCACAGAGAGAGCAGGAGAGAGGCTTGTGTTTACCCTGGTGATGGAGGAAGCCAAGCTTTCTGCACACCCTGGAGGGCCCAGGCCTCCACTAAAGGCAACAAATTTTCAATGGCTGTATGAGTAGAAAGGTTGGCTCTGCTCCAGGCTACTAAGTTTCAATTGTAGAAGATAAATAAATCCCAGATACCAGGGCCTCTGCTTGGATCACCAGGGGGCATGGCTGGCCTGCAAACCACTACTGGCCCCTCTCCCAGGCTACCTAAGAGAACAACCCAAGAGAACATCCACCCTGATCCAGGACACCCTTTAGGGCAAACCAGCTAGTCCCCACCCATGCACCAGGCCTCTATCCTATCTAATAAAAGAGTAATATGCAGATTGACCATCACTCCAACACACAAGATGACTGCCCCCATGTGGACACAAGATGATCACCACAAGATGGCCATCAGGGGAGGAAAGTTGGTGGTGATCAAGCCTGCAGGGGAGAGTAGTTAGGTGTGACCAGGGTGGCAGCAGAGGGAAGTTGGGGTGACCAGGACTACAAGGAAGGGTAGTTTGGGGGAACCCAGGCATGCAGGGAAGGGCAGTTAGGGACAAACAGGCTGGCAGGGGAGCAGTTAGGCATCAATCAGACTGGCAGGGGAGTGGTTAAGGGTGATCAGGCTGGCAGGCAGAAGCGGTTAGGGGCAATCAGGAAGGCAGGCAGGTGAGAAGTTGGGAGCCAGCAACCCTGGATTGTGAGAGGAAAGTCAGACTGCCTGTAGGACATAGGTAGGATCGGGCCTAAATGGATAGTTGGGCATCCCTCAAGAGGTCCCAGATTGGAGAGGGAGCACGCTGGGCTGAAGGACATACCCACTCTCCGTGCACAAATTTCATGCACCAGGTCAGCAGTATGTATATAAATTCTCTGGTTAATCTCACCTCTCCCACCCACCCCTGCCTTCCCTCTGAAATTCCACAGTCCATTCCATGCTTCTGTGTCTCTGGGACTATTTTGTTTATCAGTTTATTTTGTGCAGTAGATTCTATATAGGAGTACGATCATGTGACACTTAGCTTTCTCTGTGTCATTCACTTTTACCCCACATGGAAAGTGATGTTTGGATGAGTTAATAGCGCTTGCCTTTTAAGAAGAGACCCCGAGGAGCATAATCGCACAGGAGAAACGCAATGGACGGAACTGTGAGCAGATCCTCAGCTCTCTGACATCTTCCCTGCATCCCACAGGGTGTTCCAGATTGTTCTGTGGGTGACCCAGTTCTCTCTGGTCCGCTTACCAAACCAGTAGGTTTTCCTGGATTCCTTCCTGTTGTCTATCCTCTATGAATTCCTCAATTTCACACATTGTATCCTAATAAATGACTTCCATTTCCTGACCCAGAAACTCCTCCTCTGAATTGCCTCAATACATTTCTGGGCCAGTCATGTGGACATATCCCTGGTATATGGTAGCCCCTCGCCAATACATCCCAAAAATCTAGAGCGAGGGCAAAACGCACAGCAGGAGTTCGTTGTAATGTCATTGTTCTATTCCATCTGGAAGGGAACTTACTATGAAAGAAACGTAGCACAGTTGCAAATGGTGTCACAGGGTCCCAAAAATTATTCACCTGGATTCACAGATTGTTGACATTTTGGTTCATTTGTTTGTTTGTTTTTCTTTCTCTTTCCTTCTGAACCTCATGCAAGGTGGACAGCTTAACCGCAGTTGAGTTGTGAGCATGAAACAGTATTCATACTTGACAAACATTTTCTTGGTTAAAAAATAAAAACAGCTACTAAGCCCTCCTTAAGCAAAATTTTATTATAGATAATGAGAAGTATTTATCATTTTTTAAAGGTCATAGAAGAAGTAGCCAGACTTTGTTTGAAAAGTTAAGCATGAAATAAAACCTAGAAGCAAGGTGCTAATTATTTAGCTAAAAATATCCTTCTCGATTTAAATAAATGTTCCATTGGTTTTATTTCTTTTATATCACCCATGGCAACATTTTAAAAGAAGACAACTTAATAGGCACCAAACGTTTATAGACCTATTTAGAGAGAGATAAAATTTAAATTGCCACACAAGGTTGACTAATAGAAAATGTGGATACCCTGGTTTTCATTGGTGGCTTCTTGGAACCCTAGTGTGACCTGGTTTCTTTGCGAGAAAATAGATTTAATTGGCCTTGTGTTGGAAATTAAAAAGGAAAAATGAAACTGAAAAGTTTCACTTGGACTCTCAAACCACTGATATGTCAGCAACCCAGATTTATTTCCAGCTGAGCTCAGGACAAATAAGTAAAGCAAGACTTTATCACTTGATAAGTCTCTTCATCCAGCAAACAATCCCAAGAATATCGGAATAAAAACCAAATGTGGGTAAGCCACTGAAAACAGCTGAGTAATGGCTCTTATTTTTAGAATGCTGAAGGATTTAAAATGGCCTAGCAGTAGTGGCTCAGGGGTTGAGCGTCAATCTATGAACCAGGAGGCCACAGTTAGATTCCCGGTCAGGGCACATGCCTGGGGTGCAGGCTGCATCCCCAGTATGGGGCGTGCAGGAGGCAGCTGATCCATGATTCTCTCTTATCACTGATGTTTCTCTCTCTCTCTCTCTCTGTCCCTCTCGCTTCCTCTCTGAAATCAGTAAAAATATATTAAAAAAAAAGAATGTAAGACAGAATATAATTTCCCAAGCTTTTCACTGTTTTTATATGGGAAACAAAAGTCCTAAGTAAAAGAATGATTACCCATGTATTTGGGGAGAACAAGAGGGTGTGGGAAAAGCGAGAGATAATTGCATTGACTTTATTCTCTTAAAACATCAGCTGGAGCCGAAACTGGTTTGGCTCAGTGGATAAAGCATAGGCCTGGAGACTGAAAGGTCTCAGGTTCAATTCCGGTCAAGGGCATGTACCTTGGTTGCTGGCACATCCCTAATAGGGGCAGGCAGGAGGCGGCTGATGGATGTCTTTCTCTCTCATTGATGTTTCTAGCTCTTTATCCTTCTCCCTTCCTCTCTGTAAAAAATCAATAAAATACATTTAAAAAAATCAGCTGGAAAATCAGCAAGCTGTGTGCAAGTAATTTCCCCAGCGGGGGAAAAAAAATCAACTAAAAAACAATCACAAGTAAAATTAATGTCAAACTAATTGAAAGTTATGAATAAAGCTTCTCTGAGCATCTGTGCACAGGGTTTGTGTAAATGTAAGTTTTCATCTCTTGGCTGTATGGTAAGTGCATGCTTACTTCCCAAAGAAACTGCACTACTGTTTTCCATTGTGGCTGCAACGGTTTGCATGTACATGGTGCTGTAGGAATGATCCAGCATCTGAAGTTGTCAACGTTTTTTATATTTAGCCATCCTGATGTCGTGGCGATATCTCATTGTGGAGGAGTGAGACCTCATTGCTTTCTTTAATGACTCATAATGAAAAACAGATCTCATGTGATTATTTGCCATCTGTACATTGTTTTATATATAATTTCCTTTCATGTGTATTAAACATCTTTTGTTCTCTTTTTTTTTCTCAAAGCTTTATGACTTTATGTTGTTAACATAGATCCATCATATATAAAATTTTGTATAAGGAGTGAGATTTAGTTAGAATTTTTTTTTTTCATTTCATTCATCCATCCATTCCTCTAGTGGTCTAGTTCTATAGTAGCTATGGGTAATAAAATGCTTTAGAACAATTTGTTTAAAATGCTACCCAATAGACATTGAATGTCCTTTGCACCTTGGTGAAAAATCAGTGGGGCATATTTGTATGCATATATTTCTGAATTCTATTCGCTAATATGTCTCTCCTCTAAGAATGTCACACTTTGTATTGCTGTAGCTATGTATTATCCTTAACTAGAGGCCCGGTGCACGAAATTCATGCACAGATAGGGTCCCTCGCCCTGGCCAGCAATCAGGGTCAATCTGTGGGGTGACCAGTGGGGTGATTCAGGACCTTACTGGCATCCACCTTAGCTGGCCTGGGGCCTGTGGGCTGGGAGAAGCTCCTGCACTGAGTGTCTGCCCCCTGGTGGTCAATGCACATCATAGTGACCAGTCATTCTGCTGTTTGGTCAATTTGCATGTTAGGCTTTTATTATATAGGATGGATAGAATGATAGTCTTATTTTTCAAAGTCCTATATTTTCATATACATTTTTGGATAAGCTGGTCTATGTGTACAGAAATCACTGTTGAAATTGTCATAGGAATTATATTAAACCTGTAGACCAAAATGGGAGAGTTGTCATCTCACTCTCTTTAATCAGATAGTTCATGAACATATATTTAGTTATGAGTAAGAAAACTATAGTCCTCTTTCTGTGTGCCCTCTTTACTCTCACAATACTACACACTCAGACACTTGCTACCCCTGATTGTAGGGGCATTTCCCACACTCAGCAATTCTGTGGCACCATCTGGATGTCCTACAACTTAACTCAATTCTGATACGTTTATTGGCCTGCATTCTTTTTCTGTATATTGTGTTTGTCTGGTTTGATGTTAATGCAGTACTGACCTTTAAAATAAATTGTGAAATATTTCCACCTCTTCTGTTTTCTGGGAGACGTTGTATAAAATTGGCATTAATTCCAATTTAAGTGTTTGATGGATTAACTTTGTCTCTGGTTTTCAGTAGATTGCGAGTTTCCAGGAATTGGTCCATTTCTTCTAATGAATGAGTTTTGAGTGAAAAGTATTGTTAGCATTCCCCTACCATCTTTTAATGGATGAAGGGCCTGTAGTGAGAGCCCCTTCCATTCCTACTTTGGGTGAGTTCTGCCTTCTCTCTTTTTATCTTTGTCAGTGTTCATAAAGGCTTATTGATTTTGTCAATATTTTTCAAGGAGTCTTGATGGTTATTTTATTTATTATTTTTTCTATTGCTTTCTTGTTTTCAACTTTTGTTCTTATCTATATACCATTTTCTTCTTCTTCTCCTCCTCCTCCTCCTCCTCCTCCTCCTCCTCCTCCTCCTTCTCCTCCTCCTCCTTCTTCTTCTTCGTTCTTTGAGCTAGGAATTTAAATTACTGAATTACAACCCTCTAACTGGATCTCCTACATTTTAATATGTGTTTTGGCACATTTTCTCCCTGTTCGGAAAGGATCCATCCCATTAATCTATCTTCAAGTCTACCGATTACAACATTTCTGATTCTTCCTCTATGATTGAGCCCAGCCATTGAGAGTCGTTTCCTTAATATCAGTTACTGCATTTTTTACTCATCTAAAATTTTATTTCTTTTTTATAGATTTTGCTGAGAATCTCCTCCTCCCCCTCATCATCCCATCTCCCCCCATCCCCAGAAATCACTACTGCTTGGGAAAGCATTTCTAAGATGGTGTCTGTACAATCCTTTCCAGATGATTCCATCCTGCTTCATCTCAGGTCTTGGCTGTTGATTTTCTCTTCCCGTTCATGTGTGACTTCCCTGTTTCTCTTAAGACAGGCGTTTCATGATTGTACTACAAACATCTGGGCTGTCAGATAATGAGGCTCTGGTTCTGGACTCCATTCTTCTTTTGAGCTGTGTTTCCTATTTGTTTATATTTTAGGAGCTTCCCTATTGAAGTGCAGGGGGAAGGCTTCATCTGGGTATACATTCAGCTTCCCTCTGAGTCCCTCTGCCTCTTCCCAGCAAAACTGAGGTGCTGAGTGACACCAACCATGAGTGAGAAGGACATGTAGCTCCCCCTTTTGCCCTATGATAACTCCCAATGGAAGTGGCGAACAGTCTTACTGCAGGAAAAGAAACACACCACAAACCCACCATCTATGTGGGGATGTAAACTTAATTCTCCTGTGTTCTGCTGCTTGAGGCGAGGGGAGGATGGAGGAGGGATGAATGACACGTTTCACTACCCATCAGATTGGGGCAGTGGGTGGGCCTCTTTGACAGGAGGGAAAGGCAGTCATGTGATCTCAGTCACAGTAGCCCCTGCTCCCACTATCTCATCCTCAAGTGATGCCAAGGAAAGGGGGAGTCTCCACTCCCCGGAGGCCCCCTGGAACTAGGGAAGGAGTGAAATGGAGTGGGGCCTGGCCCTACCTGGTCCTGGATCAGTGAGTCTCAGTGTTTTAGGTTCTGGGAGGGAGGGGCAGAGGTTCAGCTCCTGGGTCAGTGAGTCTCAGTGTTTTAGGTTCAGGGAGGGAGGGACAGAGGTTCAGCTCCTGGATC